>JARHVA010003736.1:0-5000 GCA_037957365.1 Torreya grandis
ACCTCATGTTTTATTGAGCCCCTCTTATGCTTCCCTTTGGTGAAGAGTTTGGTAAGGGTGTGATTCATGAATTTTTTAATGTTTTCCTACCATTTTATGATACTCTCTAGTTTTTAATGGATTCCCCACACCTAAAATCCAAACATCTATCTGAAAAAAACTAAATACAATATTTACATTCAAAGCATCAATATTTTTCTCTATTCTATGGGATGAATATTAAGTATAATATTTTTATTTATTCATTGTTCATTATCCCCCATTATTATCTATTACTTGTAATTTATCTCTTAATATTACTCTTCTTATTCTCTATTTTCTCTTGTTATCTAAATTAGTCTTCTTATACTTGGCAAGTATCATATTTGGCCTTCTAATTATAAATAGTATTCATTTAGTATTTCATCTAACACCTTTATCATGAACTCTACTAATTTTATTAATGCATTCATTTGTTCTAACATTTTTGTGTGCATAGTATTTACTTTTACATCCATTTTATATTTGATTTCCCATATTCCTTACATTCTTATCATAGATTTCAGTGTTGTCAATACTAATTATAAATTATGTGTTATCTCTAATTATTTTGTAATATATTTTCATTCCAAAAATTTCCTCTCCCTTTTCCATGAAAAATTCAATTGCATCCACCTTTGTCTTTTCAATCTAAAAACCCCATTGTCTGATTATCTCCTCTCTTTATGATCTATGTTTTTCCATATTCTCCACTAATTTATTATTTTTTATGCTAAGAATTATCATGTCTTACATATTAAAAATATATCTAAATCACATCATTTCCTATAATCAAGTTCAAACTACCATCTGGAAAACCTCACAAAATGGGCATTACTTTCATAAGATTATAATACCATTATGATTTAGAACCTCCCTGCATTGCACTACATTATCTTATAATCTAAATTATATTTTTATTATCCCTATATTAATTTTTCATGAATACTTTCTTTTCAAAAAAATTATTTGGATCAAATTCCTTTGGCTCAATTACTATGATGGTTGACACTCATAATATTCATATTGTTCAAGTGATCTAGTGGTGTGTATAACAGAATCTAAAAATATAATGGTAGACATGTTGGATTATCCTTTTAATTCTTATAAAATAGTTGATCATCATTTGATTCATATAAATATTATTCATCATTTACCATATCTTCTCAATGAAATACCCTTTGTTTAATTCCTTTATATTCTAATTTTTCCCTATGTACACTTCATTATCAGATATTATGGCCAGAATATTCCTTGTATCTCTTCCTCATTAGAATCACCAAATTTTTTATACATATTTACTATTGAGCATAAACTAGATCAATTGGTTCCATAATTTGTTCTAATTTTTCATCCCCATTCTCCATTCCCTTATGCTCTTTAGACACTTAATATATGCTTGGAATAACTATGTGTTTTCCAATTGTTGATTCCCTTCTATCATGTTATTTTTCATCCCTTTCTACTTCCTTGGCTTTACTCTCCTTAATTTTTTCACTAATTTATCTTTAAGGTCCAATTTATTTACCATTCTCCTTCACCTTTTCCTCATTTTAAGGATCTTTATCTACTCTTTCTCCTTTGTACTCAGGTTTATCTTCCCCTTCTCCTTCAATTTCATCTTATTATTCACCATCTCCTTCCCATTCCCCTTATTATTCATGAATGTATACACACTATCAAATAGATTCTTGATTAGAATCTACCTCTTCATTTGACTCCCCAAAAAAAAATGTATCATTTCTTGATGCCTTCTCTTCCCCAATCCACGTGATGAGTAAATATGTACAACACAAATGAAAGGGGTTTGATATCATAATCTTATTATATTTTATGAAATAAAAATTACCATTTTTTGAGGTGGTTAGATTGTAATTTTGTAGTTACTTTAAGGAAATATGGTGATTGATATATATACTCAAGATGCAAGAAATTATATTTCTCTTCAACAAATTTATATTGTTATCATTCATGTTTTTTATATTCATTCACATATATTTACTAATTATTTTCTTGTCATAATGTTCTCCTTAAAATTAATTTTAATTAATTATTACATTTCCTTGATACATGCTTAGGTGCCCTTAGCATCTTATAATGACATTTCCAAACTAATAGCACTAAAGTTTCCAATCATGCAACATTTCATGGAATTCATACCCTACAACTAATAGTTCAATCATCCTCAAGCGAAAAACCATTTATGTTATCAGTGAGGGATGGAGACAATAATTAAATGGGATGAAAATTGTGGTGGATAAGTATGATGTGACAAAATTAGTCAAAAAGAGGTAAATATGTCATAGGTTAAACTAGTAACATTGAGAATGTACATGAATATTCATGATTACTTTACTAAATGTGTCTTAATGAAACAAAATATTATTTATATAGAATAATACCATAATTATTTTATCATGCATTAATTTACCATTCTTTATGTTCTCTCTGAATGGCCATCTAGTTATTATGGGTTGGGTATTGATCATTGCAACTCATGACTTGTCCATGTTCTTGAATGCTATGAATTAGTAAATAAACCAAAAATAATAATATAAGTACATGATGCAATTTTAATTAGGAAAATAATGGTTTTAAACACAAAACACAAATATGTGCACATCATATTCATTAGTACTATATAATAGGAAAGGGATACAAAAAGTAACTTTATATACTTAAAAATGGTAGGAGGGCATTAGCAAAATAAAATTGGAGAATTGGTTTTATATATGGTGTCTTGAATCATCACACCCCCCCAAAAAAAATTTAGTCATCAATAAATCTAAACCTTATAATGTGGGAAGATAGTACTTAAATGTCAAATGGTTATGGTGTACATGTCCTATATTTTTTATAAAAACCAAAACTGTTTTATATCCTCTTTCATTTCATATCTTCATTTATTTCATTGAATTGATTTATTACCTTCTAGTTAGGAATGGTAAATCATAAAATATGAGGTTGATATGTTATGTAAAGGCAATTCAATCTCTTCTTACCATATTAATATATTTGGTGACTCTTTTGATAGCTACCCTAAAATTATACATTGAGAATGGCTCCTTTATTTACAATTTAGAGGTAAGCTCTTTCCATATAATTAAAAAAGTATTATAGGTTTATTGAATTTGTTTCTATGATTAGGGAAAAATATTGATTCTTGAAATCTATTAGTTATGTCATAGTTATTGTAGCTACCTCCCTTTTATTCATTAATGTAATCCAGTTTGGTTCTATCACATCTAACCTGGTAGCCTCCCCTCTAATCATTAATGTGGTTTATTTATATTTCTCATGGTACTCATATAATTTATCACCTCTTAATATCTCATTGTGAAGATAATAATAAAAATATCTTAGAAGTACATCACCTAAATAGAAGTTTGGATTCCATTCTTGGTCATGGGGAATAGTATAGTTATGTATATAAAATTAAGATAACTGATTTTGATCCTTAGGAGTGATACTGTTATGTATTTTAAAGGAAGTGAGGATAAATTAATAGTTTGATAATGTCACAATATACTTTCATAAACAAAAATTTTAAGCACTACTCGTCAAGGTAGACAACATACACTATTGTAAGAGGAATGCTACTCATTAATTCTACTATTAACCAACTCATATCTTCTAAATTATTTTTTAATTTAATATTTATGTATTAGCCTATATGAAATTCTTATTTAAATATTTTGTTTCATATCTTAATTTACTAAACTTATTGTGGCATCAAATATGCCATGGTATATATCTTAACATCTCTTTTTGTCTGAGTGGAAGTTATTAAATAAGTACTATCCATGTGTCATGAAAATGTAAGAGAATTTAATAAAATTTAAAGATGGAGGGGATTGAAAATTTCCACTCTTTACTTTTACCATCATAACTAGTGTAGCTAAACCCATTCTTCTTTTTCTCGAATTCTTCAATTTGTGTCCTAAGGGTTTATTTGATGCACTTTGAGTGATCATTGTGTCAGTCGGGAATAAAGGGGAAAGGTAAAACTCAATTTAAAGTGCTGGAATGACTTTGGGATTAATTTTTTTATACAAATATTTCTTGGAATATCATAAATAGTAGAGATGTGATCACCCCTTCAAAGTCTGTAAGCAGGCCCTGTTATAGGGACAATACATGTTATGCAGGTGACATAATTTTTAGCTAATATTTGTGAATTATAATAAAGTTTTACAATTAATGCCAAAAAAATAGATAAATAATGGATATATACAAAATGATCTAAACTAAGGTGATTCATGGGTAGATCCAAGATAAAATTAGAGTAGGGTAAAAATAAGTGGTGCTTAAGATGAAAGAATGCCAATATTATTAATTTTTAATGCAAATCACATGAAACTAACATTTAAAAGCCCTAGCATAATGACCAAAGATGAATAAATGTATTTGAATCTTCTGAGGAAGGAAAATGCATATATCTAACAACATACATTGCATAAAGATAATCCCACTTGCAACAAACTAGACAAAACATTTAGTTGATAATGAGAGAAAATAGAGTAGGCACACTACTAAATTATTCACCCTAGTGCTAAGCTCAAACTAAAAAATGCATAGATGAAATGAAATTACCAAATTAGACTATATAAAGGAAATAAATAAACATCCAAATCTTGAGGAATAGAACATGAAACACATAGTTGAGCAATCTAGACAATTCTCATGAACTTTTACCTCTCCTGTGTTGATTCTTACAAATAGTTGTTTCTGATTACAAATGAGGGGTGGACCCCTATTTATAGGCTTAAATTCCTAGAAAAGGTTTTTGAGTGGGTCCACAAATGGAACCTAAATATATCTAGATGGCTATAATGTTTACATTTTAAAGGAATATTCCAATTTCCAAAATTATAAGATATAACCAAATATCCTTATGGCCTTAAGGGTGGCTACTAGCTAGCCTTTTGTTGTTGTTGTCATCCCAATTTCTTTCTATTCTCTTCCTGGGTCCATACCTCTAT
>JARHVA010003736.1:10000-237500 GCA_037957365.1 Torreya grandis
CATGGACTTCTTGATAGCATCCATCAAGTTTTTTTTAGTTGATTCTATAACTCAGTTACCCTAAGGGTAGTAGTTTGATGTAGACTTGATGACTACTAGTTATCATAGGCCCATTCAATGAATTTAGCTAATGCAAAGGTTGGGCCATTAGTACACACCATAGATAGGGGTGTCCCAAACTGAGTGATAATGTTTTCTTTTAGGAATTTGATGATATATATTGTTATGTTATTCTTGGTGGCTACTGCTTTAGTTCACCTTGTGCAATAGTTTAGGGTTATGAGTATGGAATTGTGTCCTATCAATGAGTTTGGGTTGATAACTCCCATAAAGTCAAGACCCCATTATTTGAATGGTTTTACCTTAATTACTAGTTGAAAAAGTATATCCAAATTTACTCCTCTTCTGTCAAACACCTAACACTTGTGGCATGTTTGCACATGGGCATGTGAATCCTTGAATGCAGTTGGATAGTAATAGATAGCCCTTAGTATCTTATGTGTAGTGGTACACCCTTAATGGTGACAACTTGTCATCTTGTCATGGAAACTATCCATGATTTTTGTGTCTTTATCTTTGAAAACACACTTTAGGTAGATACTTTCATAATTCATTTTATAGAGGACTCCTCTTTTGATCATAAAGTGGGATGACCTCAACTTGAGGGCACTCTTTTGTTATTTTTTTAGGTGTGGAGGGTATGCTCCATGCAGTAGGTAATGAGTGAAGTCCTTATACAAGTATCCACTAAGTACTTGATTTGCCTCTACCTACAAAATATAAATACAAGGATCAGCATTTACAATGAGTTGGATAAGACCTTTACCCATCACTAACTTCGTATATTTTATTTCCAAGTCATATTCCTAAAGTTTAGTCTTCCACTTCCCTCTTCTTTCCCCAAGTTCATTCTGTCCTAGCATCAGTTTGACAGTTGGATCAAACACTATGGCATAGGTCTTATTTCATAAGATGTAGTGTTTGAATTTCTTTACAACCTTTATAAATTCATAATCTTGCTTATCTAGGATAAGATAATTTAGCTCTGCATTCTTCAGGTTGGTGCTCATAAAGGATATGAAGTGCTCTTTATAATCTTCCTTCTATGTGAAGAAAATAGTAATAGTATGATCAACATCAAAAGAGTATAGATATAAATATTTACTAAAATTAAGACTTATCAAGATAGGGGCTTAAATGATAGTATCCTTGATGTGTTGGAAGGCCTTATTAGCTTCTAAATTCCAATATATATTTATGTCCCTCTTTAGTATGGTGTTGAATGACCTCACTATTTCTGTAAAACTAAAAATAAACTTTATTACAAAGTTGATTTTATCAAAGAAAGACTTTAACTCCATTTCTCTATTTAGAATTTATACCCTATAAATTTCATTGATATTATCATGATCTATGGTCATACCTTCTTAAGTGATCACGTGTCCTAGCAACTTACCGTTAGTCACATAAAAGATGTTTTTATTGGGGTTTAAGGAGATGTCATACCTTCTACACCTTTCCATCACTTATTCTAAATGCATCATATGGTCTGCCCTATTCTTAGAAAACATGATTAGATCATCCATGTAAATGATAATACACTTACCAATTAATCCATGGAAATCATGGTCCATCACTCACTCAAAATATTTTCCCATATTGATGAGCTCAAATGGCATTCATTTGTAATAAAATATTCCCCACTTAGTTGTGAAGGTAGTCTTCATCCTATCATGTTTATTCACCAAGACCTAGTTGTAGCCTAAAAATCTATCTAGGAATGAAATCATTCCATAGCCACTTACCAACTGTATGAATTCATCTAAAGATGGAAAAGGATACTTATCTTTTTTGAAATATATGTTTAGGTTCTAAAAATTGGGACAAAGTCCAATCTCTCCATTTTCCTTCTAAAATAGTACAATATTGGCTATCCACATTGAGTGCCTTATAGGTAAAATTATCCTTGTATCAAGAAACTTCTTTACTTCTTTTTAAATTAGTGGTTCTATCCCTTGATTTACTAGCCTTTGTCTCTACATGAAAGGCTTGTAGGCTTACTTTAATGAGATAGTGTGAGTAATCACACTAGTGTCAAAGATCTTGAGGTCATATTATGACCATGCAATGATATCCTTAAACTTGGATAGGAGGGAAAATGACTTATTTAATTTTTCATCAATGTAAACAAGACCAATGTTGACATTTTATTCATTTCTAGGATCTCCCAAGTTAATTTTATTGTAGTCGTTCCCACTTACTTTAGGATACTTATCTTCAATTCCTTGCTTGTCTAGGTTGAAATTTCTTTCTAAGGAGATCATGCCTTTAGGAATTCAATTCTCTCTAATCTAGATAATTCCATCTTCATCATATTTTAAACCTTCCCAAAAATAGTCATCTTGTTCATCCATGATATGAGACTCAAATGTGCTAGTATTTCATAAGAAATTTATTATTTGTTAGTTATCATCAAAGACTTATAAGTGATTGATGTTATTTGGCATGGAGGGTCATGAGATTATCTCCACAATCAATTCATGCATATTCATGACTTCTAGTGGCATGAAGTTAATTGATGTTGAAGATAGAGTATCTGACAATTGGTTTTATTCTTTGGCTAAGGAAATAATACTGAATGAGTTAAAGTATTCAATTAAATACCATGCTCTAAATTAATACATTATTAGACAAGAAATCTTGCACTGATATCTACTTCTAATTTAATTAACTACCAACTCAGAATCACCATAACCTAAAAAAATTTCAACCTTATGTTTGATTGTAAATTAAAGTCCAAAAATAAGGGTTTCATATTCTTCTAAATTATTAGTGTAAGAGAACTATAATATATAAGAAGCAAGATGCTCTTTGCCTTAAGGATTTCTTAGGATAATTCCAATGCCTAAGCCTTGTTTGACTCATGCATCATCAAAGTGAAATGTCCAAGGGCCTTGGTATTATTTATTTACACCATAACCTATAACAATGTTAGTAGTCTCTAAAGTAAAGACACCTAAATGAGAGGACTAGTAGTTTACCTTCTCATTCTTGGCATTGTATTCTGTAATCATATATTTTATCTATGTAATATGATCAATCTTGATTGAGGACCCCCCACCAAGGTAGCCACATGTGATAACAATTTGTGGACATATATCTATTCAAGTATTTAGTCCAATCATGACTAAGTAATAACCCAGAAGCTTTAGGTATGTCAACAACCTAAATGTTGATGAACTATCATATTCAATGATATTGAGTTAGATACATGTGGATATTTAGTAATTTACCTATCACCTTTACCCTCAACTTATCTAACTGTACTACCACCTTTTCATATTTGACTGGGTTCAACCCCAACTTTTCACAAATTCCTAGAGGCATAATATTAGCCAAGGCACTAGAATCAAGTAAAAAATTATGGAGATTCTTATCAAAAATTATAAAAGTTAACATGAATGGTGAAACCTCATACTTACTCTTGTACATCACCACATTAGCATGAACTTGTTAGCCTTGATATAGCTAGGCTTTTCAATCAAAGATTTCAATTGCAAATCATGTTATTCAGTGATATATGTGAGTTTGTGTAATGTTATATTCACCTTGATTTTATTCATGTCTTTCACTATATTGTATCCACATTTTAGTGTTGTGCAGGGGTTATGGTTATTTTTTGACTCTCCTTACCTTTGGGGTGTGGAGGATTATTGTCTATCCTGCTATCGAGAGGTATGCCTGACTTATTGGGTGGAGTGGAAATTATCAAAGGTGGGTTCTGAACTTTGCTTCTCAAGGTTTAGTTGCTTCATTGGAACTATTGGAAAGCATGTACCTCTTCAACATTGTCTTTAGGTTCATTCTCATCTTGGTTGGGAAAGTCATAAATCTCAACTATGAGGAATGATTTAGGTGATTCAGGGGCATCACTAGAGTTATCAGAGCCTCTAACATTACTTTGATCATTGGGATTCATGTCAAATATCTCCATTTAGCTCTAGATGGCTTCAAATACATGGTATAAATCAACATAATCTAATTCCCCATGTCTAAGAATTTTATGCACTCAGAACCAATTAAGTAGGGACATCTCATAGATGTTGATTTTAGGCAATTTACTCAAAGGAGACTCATTATTATTGTTAGACATGTTAAAAGGTCTATTGTGTCTTTAGAAAATTTAATTTTTTTTGGATCTCTTAGCTATGTTTCCCATCTACTTCTTAAGATCCAAGAAATCATTGGCAAGCTTTTGGATAATTCTTTAGATTGAGTCTAACTCTCCCTTTGGAGGTTTTGGGATCTTGTTTTAATTGGTAGTTTGAACATTGGTGTTTTTCATAGGAAACATGGATTAATTATTTTAGTTGTGTGCTTTGACACTTGCTTAGTTGAAGAATCCAAGTTACTAGTTAGGTGTGGCATGAATTAGAGGAAATTGGTTAAGCATTGGTAATTAGTTTAAGGTGGGCTAGTTTTGATTAATGTTAGGGATGTTATTTAGAGTAGGGATGGTTGGATCAAATTTGGGGATAGTAAAGGTGAGGTGTCCTTATAGGTGCATCTGCTCATTGATATATATAGCCTTATCATAGGCTAAAGTAAATGTGTTAATACCCATGGATCTCCTTAGAAAAATGGTTGTCATAGGATCCAAAGCATTCTTGTATATATCTAATGCTAATTCATCTACAGGATTATATAATGGGGATGTTAGGGTGTACATATTTTAGAATCTAACATTAAATACTCTTACTAGTTTATTTGGGTCCCTCTTCAAGGTGGTAAACTATTGGTACATAATTTATGGGCTGACTTCCCTGTCGAACTGGGCAATAAAGGTGTCATTAAATTGATTCCATCCCATGATGGAATTTTTGGGTAAGTTAAATAACCAATCATATGTAGCTTCTTGAAACATGAAAGGAAAGAGGTGACAAGCCACATATTCATAAATGACATTAAGTAACCTCAAATATGCTTTGAAGGAATTGATATGTTCCTTAGTCATCACCCTACCAGTGGCGGTAAAGAGGGGTAGATACTCTCTAGATTTCTAGGCAAATCATGCACAACTCCAAGGATGTTGATGGGTGAACCAACCAACCATGCCATGATTGGTAGAAGGGGTTTTAAATTTTGGTTCAACAATTAATTGGGTTAAGTCTTGGAATTTATAAATCTACCTTTGTGTTCTCTCACTTTCTTTTGGGTTTCTAGAGATGCTACAGGGATTCTAGGCTCAGATTAGGACCTGGTTTGATTCCTAGGCAAATCTAGGATGTGAAATGGGTGATAAAAGCAAAATAGATACAAATACAACCTTCACAATTGCTAAATGTCACAAATATCAGCTTATTCAACACAAAAAATACTAGATCAAGTATTTTTTCATTAATATTTGAAGATCTAAGCTCAAAAATTTTAGAATTCTCAAAACCTATGTAAATACTTATTATCTCTACATGTAAAACCTCTAAAGATTGATGTTAGATCAATATTTCCAAGAACTTATATGCCTTATTCAATGATCTAAGAATGTTATCTAGATCTGGTATAAATTAATGCAAAGATTCACTTAAATCCATACAAAATAAAGTATTTAAGACCTTAAACATCTAGATCTAGTATAAACAACATCTTAGAGAATGACCTTTGCACAAATATCTAGATTCTTTAATTGATTTATACCAAAATTTATAAATATTATCAAAATAACCTCTAATTTATGGAAATATCAGGTATTACACCTATCTTTTCTTGAATTTAATCAAGGATCTAGATTATTTTACAAAATTTACATAAATGAGCACTAATTTTGATGAAATATTTCAAAGAATGCAAATATTTATGTAAATAATGTAAATCCTTTATGTTATTTAATAATATTCTTGTAATTTGAAGCCATTAAACAAGTATATAATGAATCACATTAAAATTCAACAAGGATATATGAAAATAGTTGCACAGGCCCTCTTTCTAGCATCAAAAAATTTCCCTATTGAACTTTTAGTGCTCCCTATGTCACTAAAGATCAAAGGGGAAAGGTAAACCTTAATTTGAAGTCCTATAATAACTTGGGGCTTGAGTTGTTTATAAAACTATTGCTTGGAATAACACAAATAGTAGAGATGTGATCACCACTTCAAAGTCTACAAGCAAACCCTACCATAGAGATAATAGATGATATGCAGTGACATGATTTTTAGCTAATCTTTGTGAATTATATTAATGTTTTCCAATTAATTCCTAAACTATAGATAAATATTAGATATATACAACATGATATAAACTAAGGTGATTCATGGGTATATCCAAGAGAAAGTAGGGTAGGGTAGAAAAGAAGTGGTGCTCAAGATGAAAGAAGATGCCAATTCTACTAAATTTTAAGGAAAATCACATGAAACTAACATTTACCATCCCTAGCATAATGTTCAAAGATGAATAAATGTAGTTGAAGCTTATAAATAAGTAAAATGCATATATCTAACAACATATGTTGCATAAATATAATCCCACTTTCAACAAATTACACAACACATTTAGTTGATAATGAGAGAAAATAAAGTAGTCACACTACTAAATTAGTCATCCTAATGCTAAGCTCAAAATAATAAATGCATAGATGAAGTGAAATTTATAAATTATATTGTATAAATGAAATAAATAAACATCCAAATCTTTAGTAATAATAACACGAAAAACACAATTGAGCAATCTAGATAATCTCACAAATTATTTAGCTCTCTTGTATTGATTATTACAAATAGCTATTTCTAATTAAAAATGAGTGATGAACCCCTATTTATAGGCTCAAATGCCTAGAATAATTTTTTAATGGGCCCAAAAATGGTGCTTGAATATAGCTAGGTGGCTGGAATGTTTACATTTCAAAGTAATATTCCAATTTATAAAATTAAAAGATATAACCAAATATCCTTATGGGCCTAGGGGTGGTTACAGGATAGCATGTTGTTGTTGTTATCCTAGTTTATTTATTTTTGATTCCTAGGTCCACACCTCTATGTAGGCTTGATAATATTTTTCAAAATGAGTACAGTCTAGGATCAATGGTCTAAATAGGTCTGGTATATCCTAGATTAACCTGTTATGCTCTGTGAGTATTGGTCTCAATTCTTTCTCAATTACTTCGACCTTCTATAGTTTCTAGTTGCAAATTTTGGTTTATATAGCATTAATGGTGAGCTCATCACCTTTGTATTCAATATTTAATATTGGTTTTTCTTTGATTCACTATCAATTTTAGATATAAATCTAAATATTTCCAACCCTTGACATGTGGCATGCTACATCAACTCCAACTAGGTAATTGCAGGGCCTAAAAGTGACTTTGTTGCTCAGTCAGCTTGAATCTAGACATGTGGCATTCTTTGATTGCTCTTGGGTTCTAGTTTTATATGATGACTCATATGTTCCTTACCATGTGACATATTTTGATTCATGGCAAGCTATGGGGTAGGGCCCTCTAATTTGGTTAGCTAAGGGAGTGCCATCTGTTACTTTTGTAAGAAATCAAGACCTTGTTTGGATAAGTAGCTTTGTTTTGAGCAATATTGGATTTGTTTGGATAAGTGGATCCATTTTGAGAAATATTGGCTTTGATTGGATAGATATCATTTCTTGATTGGTCTTGGTTATTGTTGGTAATTCTATGTTAAATGTGTGGCTCAGAGGGAGCCACAAGTTACTCTCAGAGGTAATCTAAGTAATCTTTAGATGAGGCTTCATGGGTATGACACTTGTAATTATCTTATAGGTTTAGTGGGAACATGCATTATCATCTTGATATCTTTCAAGATTTGGATCAGATGGTTTTGGAGCTTCCACATGTTGATCTCAAAAATATTTCATGAGTCTTGGATTTGACAGCTCAAGAGCTTCCATGTGTTGATCTAAAGGAAGCATGTGGAATCATTTCTTGGGTTAGGTAGGAACATGTGTCACTTCAATAGGGTTATGAATGTCACCAAGTGACTCTTTAGATATAAGTATTATGATCATGAAAAGTTTCATCATCATAGAGTCTAGGAAGGACATACATCGCTTCAGTGGGATTTTAGGAGGTTCTTTTGGATCATCAGATAAAAACATCATGGGCATGACAAGTGTCATCACCATGTGAGTGTTTCTTATAGAATCTCATCCATAATTTAACATCCCATGAGACATCACAAACCACTCTATTTAATTTAAAATCCTATAAAGTCATGAGATAAGCTATGTTAGAATTTGGACAAGTTCAAGTACCCATCACAAGTGAAATAAAATAAGTGTAAATTAAAACTTGTAAACAAATGCTTTAAACAAAGTGCAAGGTATAGTCAAATGAAATTCCCATGAAGCTTTAAGGTGTTCATTCCAATTTAGAATGAACATTATTGGTGTAACTTGTATGCATATTTGAATCAATTCATGGCTAATAATTTATTGAAACTCAGAGAAAACTCAAAGCAACTTACAATAATCCAAATATTTCTAAATGTTAATCTATATTTCAAGATGACTACTGAACCAAGAATTTTTAGCAAGCATTTAAATCAGATTTTATATGCAACCAAATTACTTATCAAACTTGATGTATTAGGAATTCTTAAAAAATTAAGATAGGAGGGTCCCCATTATGGGAATATGGGGTAGTTAAGCATCAATAGGTTTCAGTTTCCCTTATGGATTCTACCAATTTCTAATTTTCTTCCTAACTAAGATTATTAAGGGTTTATTTATCTTCCATTTCCACTTCATCTACCAAATTCTTGTTTTATTCTTCCAATGATACATCTTATCCACTACATTAGGTGAATCACTCTAATATTACATCTCTTGAAAAGATGGAATATCAGAGCTAGATTAAACAAAGTTTCCTTCATCAAAATTATTGGTAGTCTAGCTTTCATATGCATAAAATTATTCCTCTTTATCATATGATTCCCCACTCTCTATTTTATTAACATTAAGGGATATTGGAGTGTGTTTTATTGTTATTCTACACCTAATCCTTTGTGATTATATTTTAGGAGCAAGTAGAAGTGGAACCATTTTCTTCTTTCTAGCTTGGATGTAGAGCGGTGTCTTTGATCCTCTCCTTGCCTCTACCTTATCCTCTCCTTGCCTCTACCTTGATATTATAAGGAAAGATTTAGTATCAAATTCATCTTTCTTCCTCTCTAAGGTATCTCTATATTATATTTTACGACATGCTCTTCTTCTTATTCTATAGCCACTTCCTATTATTCAACATCCAATCCTTATTCTTCAGTAATTGCTTCATGTTATTATTATTTTAGTAGTTATTGCATTGTTAATAAATTTTACCAATATATGTTAGGTATTTAGTCCACAAAACATATATGTAGGCATTCTTATCATATTCATCTTTTCCTATGTACTTGTAATATTTCAAGACCATTCATACTTTATTCTACAAAGCTAATCATGTTTTCTTATAATTAATTTTATTCTATCCCATATCCTAAAAGAACTACATTTGGTATAAAATTCATGTTAGATCTTGCATCCATGTAACTATTTAGGAAATGCCCACTTACCTAGTGCATCTGAAGTCATCTCAGCTACACATTTCATTTCTTCTACCACCACCCCCCCCAGTTTGTTTTTATGCCATTCTCTCCTATAACATAGGGGAAATATTTTACATCTTGTTTGTGTCATTATTACCTATAGCCTAGGGGTAACTTTGTGTCTTTTTTTCCTATGTTGTTATACCTACATCATTACTATCTAGCTTAGGGGTCAGCCTGTCACCAATACTAATATCTATATTCCACATGCATGAAAAATTTATATTTAATGTGTACTAATAAAACATCTATGTATTAAAAACTTTTCACACTACAACCTAGAACCTAGTTTATTAGATGTTACATGGTGATTAAGGGCTTAGGGAGTAGGGTGGATCCTTACATTTTGAACAAATCTAACACATTAGGGGCCACACCTAATGTGATAAAAAATTCTAAACAGTTAAGTTTTGGGGTCAAACCAGTTGATGGGTCAGATCTTTTGTGTGGTTTGGTTTTGTCTTCTTTTAATCTCCAAAATGACAAAGAAATGACAACTAGGGTAGATCAAGTTTTGGGTTCTCCTTTTTCTAAGATTAGGGGATCACTTTTGGGTTCTCTTTCTTTCAAGATTAGGGAACCAAGTGAAGTAATAATATAAAGATATGATAAAGGGATTAGGTTAAACCTATTGGATTCCATGTTTGATGAAGCTATTCTAGGCATGTAAAACACTTTCATGGGACACTTTTTTGCTTTCAGGCCAAATGTGGATCTAGTGTGTAAATGGTTAAAAGATGACTAGAGTATTAAAGGATCAATTACAAACTTTATTATGGTAGGTGGTTTGTTTCTTTTTCATTTTTCCCTTAAGGAGGACTTGATTCAGATTATTACAAATAGAACCTAGTTTTTTAATAAATCTCATCATAATAATCTTACTTTGTGCAAATGGAAACTAGATTTTGACCCAACTATAGATTTATGTGTAGTTACCCCAACCTAGATCAGGTTACCTAATTTAGCCATGGAATTATGGACTCCAAGTATCGTTTAAATCATTTCCAACTCATTTTTCCAATTTTTAGCTATAAACAAGGTAACTATGCAATAATCTAGATTAATTTTTTCTTGAGTTTATGTTAATGTTAAAATGCATGCAATTATACTCACCGAAATCACTCTTAATTCAAAATATGGGAGTGGATTCAAAAAATTGAATATGAAAACTCTAGTCCTTTTTGTTAGAATTGTGGGTTTTTTGGTAATCTCATAGATAAGTGTAAAAAACATATTGTTAAGATGAATAAAATAAAAGAGAAGGAAAGGATGCCTTCTAGTGTGGAATCCCCCATTCATACTATTAGGGATTCATCACTAGGGTTTGAAAAATATAAGTGGATCAATAGAAAATACAACATCAGAACACCCCCTAAGTAGATATCCAACTTCACCATGATAAAGTAGACAAGGGAGAGTTGGCTATCCCATATAAAACTTAGCAATAAAATAGGCCATCAATATCTTTATAGGACCATGGTAGAGTAGATAAGGGAGAGGAGGTTCATGAGGATATTTAGTCACTTAGAGAGGAAGGAGAAATAGTAGTGGAGGAACATATAAAATATCTACCTATGTTAGGAAAGGTTCAGGAGGATGAGTATACCAATGATACTTCTAAGATTTTCTATGGATTTTTGGAAGAAGAATGAACTCCTATAGACAAAGGTAGGAAGAAAAAAATTGTGAAGAAGGTAGATGTGGGAAATGAAAATAAATAAGGGAGACCTTCTCAAAGAGAGACAAGATCAAGGGAGGTAGCTAAAGAGGTTTCTATGGGTAGACAAAAAACTCTAGAGAACCTCTTAGGATCTAAAAAATTTAAGAAATGACCAAACTTATGTGGGTCTACTTAGAAGGAAGATGTACTATTCATTAGATTGGTATTATTTTGTTTCGATCTATGAAGGTAATTTCTTGGAATATTTGGGGGTTGAATAGTCCTCACCAAAAAAATGGTTAAAAGTTGAATTTTAGATAATAAAGTTGATATTCTTATGCTCCAAGAAACCAAAATGACTGAGGCAAACTTGTTTGATTCTATCAATTATATCTAACCGAGGGCTGATTTTTGTATTAGTACATCTCAAGGTGCATATGGATGTCTAGAAATCCTTTGGAACCCTATTGTTTTGGTATGAAATGAGTTAATTATCCATAAAATATTTATTTATATTAATTTTATATCTTATAATGGGTAGGAAATATGGAATCTTATGAATGTTTATGCCCCTAATTCTAGACTGGAAAGAATAAATCTCTAGACCTCTTTAACCTAAACTTTGTCTATTGATCCTATCTCACATTAGATATTAGCAACACAATTCAATACCCCACTTTATCGCTTCGATAAATTGGGAGGGTTATATGACTATTCTAATAGTATGGGGCACTTGACTGGTTTTCTCTCTTGTATGAGTCTAATGGATATTGAGATTGAGGGAACTAGATTTACTTGGTCTAATAGAAGAATATGAAATAATCTAATTCAATTTAAACTTGATAGGGTGTTGATTTCCAATTCTTGGAATATTCTCCCCCTTTTATAATGTGAGGCCCTTCTTATATTGGGATCATACCATAATCATATCATTATCAAATGGAATATCTAGAGAAGAAGGATAGCTTTCCCTTTCATGTATGAAATTATGTGGGATTCACATCCAAGTTTTAGAGATCTTGTTGCTCAATGGTGGAATAAGCTATTAAAGGTACAACTATGTTTCATCTAACCCATAAGATTAAGAATGTAAAAAAAAATGTTAGAGGCTAGAATAAATACACGTTTGGAGATATTTTAAAATTGAAGGATTTTTTATCTTCCAATCTTAATGATATGTAGGATAAAATGGTTGAAGGTATAAATGATGTGTAGTTTTGTAAACAAGAGAGAAATTTGAGAGATGAGTGTAATAAACTTAATCTGAGGGAGGAAACATTCTGGAAATAAAAGTCAAGAATCCAATGGCTGATAGAAGGGGATAGAAATACTAAGTTTTTTCACTTGTCTACTTTAAAACACAAGCCTAGAAATATTATAAATAAAATTTAGGATGAAAATGACATTTCTATTACTGAAGATGACTAGATTGGATTGGCTACCTTGAATTTTTTCAATAAGTTATTACATAAAAATGAGGATAATGAAGAAGGTACTCAAGACCTATAAGATATTATTCCTAAAGTTATATCTAATTTTAATATTGTAGCCTTGGATAAAATGATTATAGATGAAGAAGTTAAAATAGTTATTTTCTCCTTTGGACCCTTCAAAGCCCCTGGTCCTAATGGATTTAATCCAACTTTATTTCAATATTTTTGGCATATTGTTGGTAAGGATGTCATAGATACTACTAGGGACTTTTTTAAATCACGGAAGCTTTTAAAGGAATTCAATTCTAATTTCATTGTGCTTGTCCCAAAGAAAGGGGATGTTGTTTGCTTTAGTGATTATAGAATAATAAGTTTATGCAACACTATGTATAAACATTTTTCTAGACTTTTAGTTTACATGATTAAACCTCTACTACATCAAATTATTTCTTAAAATTAGAAAGGTTTCATCCCAGGTAGACAAATTTTGGATGCAGTTATTACTACACATGAGGTATTGAATTCTATGGATCATAGAAAAAAGGAAGGGATGATTTGAAAGTTGGATATATATAAAGCCTATGATAGAGTTTCTTGGTCCTTTTTTGAGGTCTTACAAAAGTTTGGTTTTAAAGGTAAATTCATTCAGTTGATAACAGAGTGTGTTACTTCTCTAAGATATTATGTAATGGTTAATGGTTCCCCTAGAGGATTATTTAATAGTGGCAAGGGTTTGAGGAAAGGAAACCCTTGTGGTAGAGTTTCTTGGTAGAAATATATATATTTTGGTGAATTTTAATACTAAGGGTATCAAACTAGCCTCTTTTATCCATCCTTCTCATCAAAAAATTGTTGATAACACTATATTATCTGGTACTTCTTCTATAAAAAAAGCTAAGGAATGGAAAATTTTTGTTGAATATCTATGAAAATTTTTTTGGTCAACATATCAACTATGAGAAAAGTAATATTTAATTATTTAATACTATAGAGATTTTTTAAGACAAAATTGTTAAAATTTTGGGATGTTCTAACGCTTCACTTCCTGATACTTACTTAGGCTTACCTTTATCCACCAAAAAACTTTCTAATGTTTATCGATTAAAAATGGTGGAAAGAGTCCAAAATAAGTTATATGGTTGGAAAGGAAAGTTATTGAGCCAAGAAGGAAAATATCAGCTCCTAAAATCTTTGCTTTAGAATACTCTTATTTACTACTTTCACTATTTAAGATCTCAACATTTATAGCTGACAAAATAGAACAAATTAAAAAAAGATATTTATGGTTTGGAGTTGAGGAAAGAAAGAGATTGGAACTTATTAATTAGGAAATTATTTGTATAACCAAAGAGAAGGGTGGATTATGCATAATAAAGATCAGAGATTTCAACAAAGTTCTTATGGAAAAAGTTGGATGGTACATTATAAAAGAGGAGAAAGACTAGGTTCATATATTTAGAGCTAAATACTTTAGTGGTAATGAAATTAACAACTACACTCACAATATTCCTTTTCCTATAGGCTATATAATTTAGAATGGGGTGCTCAAAATTAGAAGAGTTCTATCTATGGGAATAATATGGAGAGTTGGCAATCGCTGGTTGATTAATTTCTGGGAAGATTTGTGGAAGCATAATCATCCTCTCTTAGCCCATCCCATAATTTTTGTCTTGAAAAATAATTGTCTAAGGATATTTGTGGATATACTATATGGCTATGTCTAATTTAAAAATGGGATACCTCATTGGAAGGACTTCAATTTCTCTTTAAATAGTCATGGTCTAGGCAATATTATTAGTCAATTCTAGGGATACTTGGGAGATTGTCATATTTTCAATCAAAATAGACAAGATGAATTGATTTGGAAACCTCATTTTTTAGGAACCTTCACTATAGATACTACTTAATCCTTATTATCTATTATTCCTGACAACAATAAGCAATGGAGAATAGTCTAGAACCACAAAATTATTCCTAGAATTAAGAATTTTTGATAGATAACAAACCATTATAAGATTTTAACCTTGGACAATTTATAAAAGAGATATTTTCACTTACCCAATAGATGTTATCTTTTTTTTCAAGATGAATAATGTATAAACCATCTGTTACTGCATTGCTCTTTTAATAGAGAGATCTAGGGACACATTTTTCAAAAGTTAGAGATAGAGTGGGTTATGCCTGAATGGCTTGACACCCTTTTCCATATTTGATTTAAGGTTCCTCATTTTCTACATCATGTTCTCAGAGAATTATGGATTTAGACTCCTCTACATGTTGTTTGTGGGATTGGGAAGGAAAGGAATAATAGGATCTTTAGAATAGTATGATAGGTATTGATCAGCTCATACACTCTATTGGTTATGTTATTTAGGAAAACATTAATGTGGCTAAGATAAGAAATTCTAAGTCTCTTACTAAGCAAGAAGTAAGAATTTATAAAAAGAGGAACATCACTCATAATCTTAATGACATGGATTATCAAAAAGACTACATAAGGAAATGTCCCCAAATAGTTTAGGTTAAACTCAATTTTCATGGATGCTCAAAAGGTAATCCAGGGCCTTCCTCTATGGGAAGAATTATAAGAAATGAAAAAGGTGAAATTATTGAGTGTTATGTTAAACCTATAAGAAGGGATTATAATAATTTTGTTGAAACTTACACTTTGTGGTGGATTCTCCACAAAATTCAATCCTATGGTTTTATTCAAGTGTAAGTGAAAGTTGACTCTAAGGTGGTGCTTGATATGGTCACTAGATCATTAAATATTTCTTGAGAGCTCAGGGACTACATGGAAGATATAAAAAATTATATTTCTAATATTCCTAATTTATAATACAACATGTGTATAGACAAGGAAACCATGTTATGAATAAAATAGCCAACCTTGGTCTTAATTTTAATGGAAATTGGTCTACCACCTTGATTAATGACATGCCACAAGGAATGTTAAATATTATTTTTAATGATGCAAATGTTGAAAGTTTAACATATCACTAATGTTTTGATAAGGGATCCTTTTCCTTGCTCAATGATTATTTTCATAGAGTTCAAAACATTATTTCCCATGATTGATTTATTTTTGCTTACTCATCATATTATTATGATGACTAATTCAAATCTTTGGACTCTTGTGAAGAGACAACTCAATATTTTTTTTTTTAAACTATCATGAAATATCACTCCACCCCTTGTATGAATAGGGGCCTTTCCATAAAGATTAATGATGACACCTTCTCTCACTGTGTTATCATTATTAACACTTGAAATGTTATGTTCATGTGTTTAAAAGATGTTTATTGCTATAACAAATTTTTTCATGGTTCTATTCAAGGGTTACATAGGTTTCTTATTCCTATTTTTTTTTATTACAATATACGAGGCTAGTTGCTTTAGGTGGAACCTAATTCAAGTGTAATTATGAAGAAGAATTTTTAGGTGTGTGGTATCTTTTAAGGATGCATTAGTAACCATGTCAAAGTTATGCAAAGTTTTGATGAGGTTGTTTCTAAGAAATTTGTTAACTCTTAGAAAAATCAAGAGGTGACTATAAATGGGATTTAATTTATAGTCATAGAGGAATTAATTAGCAAAACCATGGGCCTATCATTATATGGTAGAAAGGTGTAGAAAGTGGTGAATTGGAATTATAAGGACTTCATGAAAAGCTTTTTAGAGGATGATGAAACCTTGACTAGATATCAAAATGGGTTCCAAAGAATATAACTACCTATACCTTGGGGCATGGTTTCCTACCATTTGATGAAATATTTCACTCTGGAAGGAAGGTTCAAGACTATTCACATTTATCACTTTTCCCTGATTGATCATCTTTGATATGGTAATTTTATAAGCTTTCCCTTTTTTAATGTATCTTCCCTTTAAAGAAGCATTATAAAGGGAATTAATCCCCCTCCTCACTAGGGATTAATGTTTTTTTATATGAATTCAATGTTATGTTAAACCCTCATATTCCATAGGAAAAATGTAGGGATGTGCTTGATAAAATTAGGTTACATAAGGGAAAGACTAAACTTGTAAACACTAGTAGTGGCTCTTCTACTAGTAAATCTGATATCTCCCATAAGGTTAAGGAGACTAAAAAGAAAGTTCATCACACCTATAAAGGAAAAGATCTTGGTTATAACCCTAGCCTAGTTACACCTTCAATCCATCCAAATAAAAATTTTATGACTGAGGCTAATGATTCTCTAGAAGATATTTTGTTGTCCATAAAAGAGCAAAGTGTGCAATCCCCTATTGGTAAAAATCCTAAAGTTGTCAACATCAAATCTAATGTAATGAAGGTAAATATATCTATTAGGTTTGCTGACAATGGAGATAACCCTATGTAGACTAATGTTCATTTGAAGAGGAGATATGAAAGATTAGATAAGACTAATTTGTATAAGATTAATAGTAGAAAAAATAAACACAAACATAGGAATGATGTTTTAATTAAGGATATTACTCATGATTCCCCATTTGAGGAATATACAAAAAATGTTGATGGAGTGGGTCAAATCTTAGAGGCT
This sequence comes from Torreya grandis, assembly GCA_037957365.1. Taxonomy (NCBI): domain Eukaryota; kingdom Viridiplantae; phylum Streptophyta; class Pinopsida; order Cupressales; family Taxaceae; genus Torreya; species Torreya grandis. The sequence goes on from JARHVA010003736.1 coordinate 27,234, forward strand.
GAAAAGGATTAAGAAACTCACTATAAGGGTTATGAGGAAAAAAACTAGGGTCATGAATAGGGTGAGGAAAGGGAGTTTAAGATTGATAAACATAATCAATTTCATGGGAATGAGGACTTTGGGGGAAATATTTTTTAAGATAACTATTTTGAATATATCCATATAGACATTAGGAATTTTGAAACTTAGTTAAACAATTATAAAAAAATTGTTAGTCATCATACCAATTCTGACCTTCAGGATTTGTCAAATAGGCTTCTCAAAATGGAATATTTTAACAAAAGGATTAACTATTCCACTCCCCAAGAGAGCTAGAGTAACATGTTTGAAATGTGTCAAATGTTTCAAAGCAGAGTTGGCAATTTGGAGAAAGGCCTTAAGGATCTAGCTAAATTCACTAATGGGATTATGACTAACACTTCTAATGAGGTGAATAAAATTAAGACCTAGCTAGAGAAATAAAAACATCTATAGGATGAAAGCTATGAAAAAGATAAAAGAAAAAAGACTAAAATAGATTCATCATCTTGGGAGGAGGTGTGGATGAAATTTCAAAATTACTAGAATATTCCTAAGTTTTAGTTTTACTATTTAGTTTTTAATTGAAACTATGTTCTTGATGTGTTATGACTATTTTGTTCTGATGATCCTAGCCATTTGGTTATTATCAAGATGGATAGTTACAATGCTACTATGTCATGTATTATATTACTATGTTTTTTGGTCTTGGCTCCCTATCCTTTTTGGGGTTATTATTAGGGAGATTAGGTTACATACTATCATTATGGGGGGTTCTTTTTGTGTTTTTTTTTTCAAATGGTTAGTTGATACTTTTTTAGGTGGTACCTTGGCCCTTAAAGGGTTATTATTAGGGTTTTATTTTATTGTAATTCTATATTGATCTATTTTTTGTATGGGTTTGAGACCCTTTTCCCAGCTAAACATAATAAAAAACATATATGTGTATCCATTTTAATTAGATAGTGATGGTACATAGATGTTGTCTTCCCCTTATATTACTCATTTTCCATCCTTTTTAGTATGTTTATCTAAGATTTAGGTACATTCACCCTTATCCCATGCCTGAGATGATTATCTTGAAGTGTACTATATACAACATTGAATATATTTCCTAAAAATTAAGTACTTAACAATGTAGAGGGAAATTTGTACCAAAAGTTAAGGCAATGAAGAGCAAAGTGTACCTTTGTTTGAGGACTTTAACTTCTCTCCTTATATTCAAAAATAGGTCTTGGATGTAGCATCACTAGGCCTCTTATGACAAAGTTTCCATTTATGAGGAATATGAGCTACATATTCTATAAAATCTTCATTGACCTTCACTTTTAGTCCTATGATAATGGCTACATCATGAATGAAATTTTCTAAAAAATCTTGGGTAATTTCATCATCAAACCCTATTAAATTCTAAAAATAACTAAGTCATCCTTCATTACAAAATGTATTTTCATCTTTCCTTATTATCCTTATTGTATTGAGGTCCATGGATTCTCTTCTTACCACATAAACTCCCATCTCACCTAAGTGTCATTCTTGTATCAAATGTGCCTTATATTTGTCTTGGGAGAAACATATGGTTTTAGACTATATGTTGCATGAGGTATGATTGAAATGGCTCTTGATGGTTTATCTACTAGTTAGTATATTCTTCACAATTTTATTGTAGTCTACCAATGATTATTTCCTATACTTGATTATATGCTTGGGTGACCAAAGTGTCTTGTCATGACATTATCTACACCCATAACACATATTTGCATCATGAAACATTCCATGTAAATCAAACCCACCAAATGATTAGTCACTTATCCTCGAGAAACAAATGATGTATGGAAATTGACATGCATGATGGAGACATTTATTTATTGAGATGGAAATTACAATGGAACAATATGATGTTACAATATTAGCCAAAATGGTAAAAGTGTGCCACAGGTTAAACTCATTACTAACTACAAGTATAACACATATGAATACAGATGATTACATTACTAAAAGTGTCTTAATGAACTAATAATATACTATTAATTTATTAGACTTGTGTATAATAGGAATAATATTGTTTTCATGTTCATAATGGGCGCCTACCCATTCTACATAAGATAGTAACATTAACAATTAAGAATCCAATAATCTTAGCTTTAGTAAAATGGGCATATGACCATTATACACAAGATAGGAAAATTGTATTCTTAATTGATAATTTTCTTAATATACCATAACTATGTAGAATTATGCATATTATGAACACTTCTTTTTTAATGGTTTCAATATTATTAACCTATGTAAAACATGCCCATTTTGAAAAACATATGAAAGTTATCAATTATAAATATCCTTAACTTATTCAATTATGGGATCAACTTAGATGGGACCTATTAGTCTTTGAATTGGGTTCATAGTATTGGGACAATAGTTCACAATAATCATATTAAACTCTAAGTTGATGGTGTGATTTAAAAAGATACATAGTTTATTTTTATTAACTTTAATTTAGATTTAGATTTCTTATGGTGATGTGACATGTTTAGCCATTGATCTTTGACCTACCTAATTTCCTTGATGATTACCCATATATTTATAATAATATGTTTGGAATGTGCCCATACTTTACTTTGGTGGCACTAGGGATTGTATCTAGGGTGGCCATGTGTTAATTTTATGTCAAGGTAGACCCCAAGGGCACTGGCGTTGTTTATAAATAGTTGGTGACTTCTAGTTTGTTGAAGGGTCTCGAAGTGGTACAATAATATTACACAAAATTGGATAATATTTTTACATAGATGTATAACTCAGCCTTTTATGGGGATTCATTTGATATATATTAATCCCTCACTTCTCTCACCTAGTTGTAAGTAATTAAGGCATTTATGACTCACACTTTTAAAATAAAGGTCTATAGTGGAGTTATGCCATGAGATATTCTCATGTGGAATGGATGGAGACACATGTCATAATTTCATGTAGTATCATAATAGCAAAATTTAATGACTTATATATTAAAAAGAAGGATTACAAAGAAGTAAGATGATGATATGTGGTGTGATATCACTTAGTCACAATATCTCAAAGATTTTGATACTTAGAACAATCGATGCTGCCAAGAGATAAAGAGAAAAGAAGATAAGTGGTATAATATCACTTATTATGTTCACCAATATTTTTAAGACTTAGAATATAATCATATCCCACTAATAAGGTGAGATAAGAATGTGTGGACTAATTTATCTTAATTACACTTTCAAAAATGAAATATATATCTTTTTTAATATATATCATGAAAAATAAATGTGACAAATCAAGAGTTGACCTTTCCTTGAGATTATTTGTTAATTTTTATGAGATTTTTTAAATTAAAATGTAATAACAAACAATTTTTGCAATTGAATGATGTCAAGTATGAAAAATCTTTGCACTGAGATAAAATTTATTTAACATTGGTGAGGGAGTTCTGGATTAGCATAGTTAGAGTTACAAATGAAATGGGGGGACACGGGAAACTATGGGATGGTGGAGTGAAAATGGATGGTGGGGTTAAAATTTTGAAATTTTTGGTGGCTTCAACAACTATTTTATTCCTATTTTCTTCCTATGTCACTTTTTTATTTTTGATCATGTGCCTTCCTCTTCCATTTTCTTATTTTTATCTTCTTATTCTTTGTGAGTGGATTATTCATCTACCTTATTATTTTTCTCCTCTTGATTTTTGGCAATGTCTTCAATTTAATTATTTGTGTTCTTCTTATTCATTATCCTTTTATTCCTTTTCATCTTTTTATTACTTCTATGTAGACAAAGGCCTTAGTGACCTTTTTTTAGTTGAGACATATTCTTGGGTCTATATTTTAGTGGCATGTTCTTTTGTTTTGTACTCTTCTTCTTCCTATTTTTTCTTCAGATTTTTATGTTTCCTTTTTCTATCAACTTAATCTCAACCAATGCCTTGATAGTTTATTTCTATGTGTTGGATAATCTGAAAGCTGTGTCTTTTTTTTAGGGTATCTTCTTATTCTTCCCCCTTTGATTCTTGCATTGATTATTCCTCAAATTTTGTACCTTTATATCTCATAATATTTTTACCTTGTGTATAATGGGAACCTTCCTATTTTGAAAAAGATAAGATGTCATCATCAATTAATAATCCAATATTATTATCATGTGTATAATGGGTAGATTCCCATTTTAAACCTTATATAAGAACATTATCAATTAATAATCATATAGTCTTAGCTTATGTAAAATATACATGCACTCCTTCTACATAAAATATAAATATTGGATTATTAATTGATAATGTTCTTAATATACTAGACCTATGTAGAATGGGACATAATATGAGAACTTCATTATCACTTATCATAATATTTTACCTTATGTAAATGGGTACATTTTCATTTTCAAAAATATTATAAATTCATCATCAATTAAGAATCTAATATTATTATCATGTGTAGAATAGGGACATGCCCATTCTACACATTAGATAAGAACATTATCAATTAAGAATGCAATAATATTCACTTGTGTAGAATCTACATGTGCTCATTCTACAAAAAATAAAGATATTGTATTTTTAGTTGATAATGTTCTTAGTATACTAGATTTGTGTAGAATGGGGATTAATATCAGTACTTGTTTCTCAATTCTCATAATATTGTTAGCTTGTGTAGAAAGGGCACATGCCCATTTTTAAAAAAATAAGAATGCCATCATCAATTAATAATTCAATATTTTTATCATGTATAGAATGGGAACATTTTCATTTTATACATTAGTTAATAATTTAATTAGTTAAGAATCAAATAGTTTTAACTTGTGTAGAATCCACATGTGTTCATTCAACACAATAAAAATATTAGATTCTTAATTGATAATGTTCTTAGTATACTAGACCTATGTAGAATGAGGTATAATATGAATGATTATTGCTCAATACTCATAATATTCTTAGCTTGTAGTGAATGAGCACATGCCTATTTTGAAAAAAATAAGTAGGCCATTGTCAATTGAGAATCCAATATTATTAATTTAAATTAATAATCCAATATTCTTAATTTATGGAGAATGAGCACATGCTCATCCTACACATTAGATAATAATGTTATTAATTAATAATATAATATGATTGTATTGTGTAGAATTTGCATGTTCACATTCTATACAAAATAAAAATATTAGATTCTTAATTAATAATTTTCTTAGTATATTAGACTTGTGTCAAATAGGGCATAATATGAGCACTTATTGCTCAATACCCATAATTGGGATAGCTTGCATAGAATGGACATATGCCCATTTTGAAAAAGATAAGAATGTCATCATAAATTAATAACCAATATTATTAATTTTTGTCGAATATGCACATGCTCATTCCACACATTAGATTAGAAAGTTATCAATTAAGAATCCAATAGTCTTCACTTGTGTAGAATCTGCATGTGCCCATTCTACATAAAATAGAAATATTATATTATTAATTGATAATGTGATTAGTATACTAGAACTATGTAAAATGGGACATAATATGAGCATTTCTTGCTAAATACTAATAATATTATTAACTTGTGTATAAAGGGCACAATCCCATTTTGAAAAATATAAGAATGCCTTATTCAATTAATAATTCAATATTATTAATTTGTGTAAAATGAGAACATGCCCTTTCAACATAACTTAATACTTTTATATTATTAATTTATGATGTTCTTATCATTTTTAGAAATTTGGGCATATGCCCAATCTATACAAGATATAAATATTGGAATCTTAATTAATGATATTTTCAATAATTAATATTAATACCTTAATATGATGGGGCATAAAATGAACACTTATTTCTCAATGCTCATAATATAATTAATATATTGTATAGAGCATGCATATTGGACTCTTAATTGATAATATTATTAATAGACCAAAATTATGTTGAATGGTCATAATATGAGCACTTCTTTCTCAATGTTTATAGTATCATTATGACATATGTATAATGGACATAATATCAACACTTCTTGGTTGATTTCCATTATAAATAAAATAAGTGAAATATCAAATTATTAATCCCATATTCTTAGCCTAATATATATAAAATTTGTACATACCCACTTTACATAAGTTAAGACTATATTAATTAGATTATTTATTGATAATATTTGTTATCTAGTCTAAACTCTAGTTCATGAAATGTCCATGATACTAGGTATTCCCCAAAGAGGAAGATGGGAATAATGATGGAATTTTGTCTTCCATTTTAGGACTAATTTTAAACTCATCCCAAGGCATAAATATGGGTATTTGACTTCAAAATGGAGTCTATGTAAATAGTCTTCAAGAGATGTGTTGCTACCATCAAAAGTTCAATATGACATTTTAAACACTTATCTAATTATCAAAGGTTATTATTGAAGTTTATGTATTGTGCTACTATATTTTATAAATATAATGGGAAAGGATAGTTTGATCCTTGAAAATTAAGATAAAACAAGAGGGGAAAGTAAGGTAGAAATGATATTCTCTAGATCTAGAATGAATTTAATACATCAACCATCAAACCAACTGCCCTTGCCATAATTATACCACTATAGATTGAGTTTCACTAAATTTTATACCTCAAAGAACATATAATGGGAAGAGTCTGAGCATATTTCAACTACGAACCCTCACTAAATATAAGCACTATAAGTTTATAGTAATTTACACATAAAACTCCAATGATAACTTGTAGATTAGCACACAAATTAATAGTAATAAAAAAAGATAAATGAGAGAGTTCACATAGTGATTATAAATCCAATCACATCATAACCATATCATACATTTAATAGCAAGGTATTAGTCCAATTAATCTAACATTGAAAAGCATTTAGAATGGATATGAAAGGTAATTTAGATATAAAATAAGCCCTTTATAGAAAATGGGAATTGTATTCATAAAAAATAATAAAATTTTGTTACAATAATCGATCATGGCTAAATCTATAGTTAGAAGAGATGAATAAAAAATAGGTTAAGTCCTAGCTATAGTCTTACAATAATTTCAATAAAATTTTAGTCAAACCTTATATTACAATGTGATTTTGCCTTATATATATGATGAGGGGATTTACCTCCAAATAGCATGATATTCTCATCTTGAGCCATGATAACCATGTAGACACCGAAATCGTGTCTACGCTTTGGTCCTTTCTCCCCCCTTGGTCCCCTTTCGTCCACTTAACCACTCCTAACCTATATTTTATTAATTTGAAATAAATATCCTATTTTAAATTAATAAAATCCCTTTTCCCTCTCTCCCTTGCCACCTCACCACCCTAGGATACCCTCTTTGGATTCCCTTCATTCCCCACATGGCCATATTTAACACCTAGACTCCCATTCCAACTTCTCCCCTCGTCTATTTAATCCCCTTTGACCATTTCTCCCTCGGACTAGCTGACCCAGTGATTGGAAAATGGATGAAAGGCTATTTTTAGCCTTTCTCCAGCCTTTTAGCCGCCGACGTCGGTCAACTGTCGACCGACGTCGGTGATATTGCCAGCGTCGACACCTTTCATAACGATTTTTGCATCTGTTATCTCCGGCTCTCTTGGCTCTTTTCAGCTCCCCTGTCATAACCCGACTCTGGTATCTTGCACTTTGATCATCAATCCGTTCTTGGACCCTGCCACTCTACCAATCTTCAAACCAAGCCTCTCATTCTCTCCCTCAGGTATAACAACAGGTATTCTGGCTTCAGCAACTCCACCAATGACGGGACTTTCATCACCAACAATAGGTACACCAGTCTATAATGCTTTCTTCAACACACCACAAGTAAGTTTTCTTCTGTGTTTTCATTTGTGTTTTCTAGTCATTTATTTCTAAACTAGATTCAGCACTCCTATCCCCCAGACCAAACTCTGACCAAACTAGACCAGTCCTGAACCCTATCTCTCTACTATCCCTGTCTTCTGTTTGATCCCACTGTCGGACCATATACTCTGCCCATTCAACCAGACTCTCAGACCCAGACCCTAGACCATTCACCTGAGCCCAAAACTTTGTCTCAGACCAATCAAACAGACCACAGACTCGTCCATAGACCCGTCCCCAGACCAAGAAACTCGAATAGACCCGACTACATACCACTGCCCTGACCGACGCCAGTCATTACCCCAACCGACGTCGGCAGACCTCAACAATCGACGTCAGCACCTTTACCAACCGACGCCGGCGACTGTGACCAGTTTGACAACATCTTTCAGGTAAGCTTTTGCTTCCTTTTTCCTTTTCAATCTTTTATCATATCAGTATTTAATCATTCTGTATTTTATCAGACTTTTCTTTTATCAATTAGTGGGTTGACATCCCTTAAGGAAGTCTTCATACTTCTGGGATCAAGCTTTCGCTTGGCAACCCACCATCTCCTTATCTAACACCTCCTTTATCCAAGTCTCTTTCTTTGCAGGTGTCATTCCTCCACATCCAAAGAGGAGTTCTCACAGCATCTAGATTACGGTGTGCAGACTATATCTAGGTACACAAGCCTTGACCATATCTCTTAGTTTCTTAATTCTTCTTTGAATATAGAAAGCAAAATTTGCGTAGAAACATTCTGGCACGCTCGGTGGGACACTTAGGGCCTTCCTTGGGTTCCTTTCCCTCTTTGTTCATTTAGGTGCATTAGGCTTCTTAATCTTCACCTCTTTCTTCTTTTCTAAAATGACACTATAAGCAGGAAATAAAAAGAACTTTTTCTTGCATTTCTAGACTAGTAAAAGAATCATTTTCTTCAACCCTTTCTCCCACTTGTCTTTATTCCAATTTAACATTTCGATTTGGGGATTTAAAACACTTTGTATTCCATTTCTGCTTGTGCTTGCATTAGTCCACACTTAGTAATCAGTAAAATGCATATTGAATAAATCGTAGATCACCTGATGTTACACAACTAGACCACGTGCACTCAATTAAACATAAAACTCACTTGAGACAAGGCCCGACTGAGATTTCATCACCCAGCGGATACCTTACCCATCCTGGCAATCCTACTTGGATTTCACCACCAAGAGGAAAGCCAACTCTGTTCACTGGCAGAGTCTAAACTATAGTGAAAGTATATTTTGGCTAAGCGAAACTAGCTAACCACTGGAATCATGAAGTGAGGGGAGCTTGCTCCTTAGCACTAGGCCTGTACGAAAGCTAATATAGATTTTTGAGCACCTTAACATACCTGAAACCATCTTTAGATTACCTATTCTAGGACCCTTCTTATAGCCAACTTCCTCAAACATCACATTAAGGCATAAGCCACATGATCTTAATAAAATTGTTTCTAGGGATTTAACGCTAGGCTCTGTCTGTCATCATCATATTTTCTATTTTTATCTATCTTTTTTGAGCTGGTAAGGACGTCTTCTTCATTTCCAAAAACTTTTTTTTCTGAGTTTCTGGAAAACACAGTAACCGACATCGGTTCTGTAACCGATGTCGGCAACTTTTCTGTACCGGCATCGATCATCTGACCGACATCGGCAGTCACCTTCACCGACATCAGTTTTTATACCGACGTCGATCACTGTCACAGACCTTTTTTTCAAAACAACATCTTAAAACCCAACCCCATTTTCTGCCAAAACCTCATTCTGAGTTTTTGAAACTGAAAACACACAGTTTCTGGAACCTGACCCTCTTCTTAAACACGCTCTCTCATCCCTAACCAATCCTATCATGGAGTTCCACTCAGAGACTGAAAGAAATCCTACAAGACCGACCCTGACTCAGACTCCCATCATCCCTGAAGGGGACCAATATTTCGAAAGATTCTTGGACCTCAACATCGCAGCCCTCCAAAACTATCTCGCGAGAAACCCAACGCGAGACCTTTCGGGTGATGTGGCAATGACATCCACACCATTCACCACCCAACCCTTTACGACTCAGCCTTTTACCTTAACCACTAACCCGACTATGGCCAATATGAAAAGTTTGGCCTCCTCATCCATTTTTAGACCAACCTCCATCGGAGTTCCATTCCCCCATCAACCACACACAATTCAACCAAGTTCTACCTCATACCAAAACTTGATTGTCTCGACCCCTCACACTCTTGCACCCATAAATGCAGGAGTGCCAACCTATCCTTCTACCAGTGCCATCACACAACCACCCTTGGTGGTATCTAGTCAACTTATACCCTTGACCTTCATAACTCAACCACTTTTGGCCTCCACTTATGTCCCTGCAACTAGTAATTGGTACGTTTCCCCCTTACTAGTACAACCGACTACGTCGTATGCCTCCTCTAGCCTCTTTCAAGAATCCTATAAACTAGGGGGTGCTCCATCCACCAATCTGTCAGCAAGCATCATTAAAATGCTGATGGATAAAATGTCCAGTTTCGAGACCTCTATCTCTGGCTCACGCAATGCTCTCTCGTATGAGCAAATTTGCAACGAGCCCATTCATCCTTCTATCCCTATTCGACCATACCCCAACCAATGGGAGCTTCTTAAATTCACTCACTTCCAGAGTAAGGAAGACCCACAACAACATCTACGGGCATTTAGACATGCCTGCTATCTTATTGCCCACGATGATGCGTTACTTTTACGCACGTTCCTTATGTCTCTTTTTGGGTCTGCCCTTGACTGGTATAGCTCTCTTGCTAGACATTCTATCTTTTAATTCATTCAACTTGCCCAATTATTTCTTGACCATTTTTCTATCAACATCACCAAACAAGTCTTAATCACAAACCTTTACTCCATCAGGCAATTCGACGATGAATCAATAGTCAATTTTGTCGCCCATTAGAGAGGCCTGATTAACCATCTCTCCTTCCCCTTGCCTCAACCTGAGCTCATCGAGCTCTTTTCTCAAGCATGTGCCAGGCACATCTCTTCTACCTTGCAGATTCAGATATTCTGCACTTTCGACGAAGCTTTCACCATGGCTCGAAAGCTTGAACTCCGTGCCATTGAAGAGGATAAGGTCAAATTACGTAATACCAACGCAAAAACCAATGACCATTCTTCTTCCAGACCTTCTTCTTCTGCCAACTCCAAACCCAAAGGAGTGGCCAACACTGTGGTCATTAGATCACCATCATCGATGACAACTAATTACTCTCAACCTTCTACATCTCCAAGCATCACCAAACAATTCCAACAACGGTACATTCAGCGTTTATACACTCCACTTGGAGAATCATACGCTTCTGTTTTGGAAAAACTACTCAAGCAGGGGGTCCTCAATCTCCCTCCAATCCATCCACCTCAATTCGACCCTTCAAAATCCCTCCCTACATGGTATAGGGAGGCCGACTTCTGCCACTTTCATCGCATCCACGGCCATGACATCGACAATTGCTGAACCTTCAAGAACATCATCCAAGACATGATCGACAAGTGGGATCTTATTTTAGATAACCCGAACACCCCACCAAATAAAAACATCAACATCTTCAAACAACCATTCCCTAATCATCCACCCACTCAAAACAATATCCAAACCATGACTAATGACTCTCATGACCATAATATTCACACAATCAACACTATTTTGCCTCTTATCCTTGACCAACCTCCTCCATCACAGGATGAAGAACTTTCTTCTCCTATCAGTCTTCCATCTACCTCTCTTATACTAGAGGACACCTTGACCATGCCTACGCCATTAGTCTTACCTTCATCCGAAGGCCCTACCTTGCCTACTCCTCACGCACAAGCAGAAGGCATGATCATCCCTGCCTCCTGCCCTCTTGAGGAGCCACACTCTCCTATTTCTTCTCCACTAAGAGAAGACCCAGTCTCTTCACCCATTTTGACCGAAGAAGACCCAGTCACGGTTTCCTCTTGCCTTTTGCCTGAGATTGTTAAATCTCACTCACCTCTGTCCAAATCTAAGCCCAAACCCGCACAAGCGCCCACCTTACCAAAAGAGATTAAACCTCTTGGTGTTCGCCCCACATCTAACCTCGCCTCTCATGGCCCTCAAACCATATCAAAGAAGGCTACTAGACCACACCGGAGGACTCTTCCCCCACCTTCTTCATTACCTTCAATCTTGGGCCCGCATCCATCCACTTTAATAGGAGTTCTTCCTACTCCCATACTTCATAGAGGCAAGTTGCCTCCATTACTCACTCAACCCGTCAAACATATATCTCTTCTAAACCATCAACCAGCACCTCTTACACATCCCAAACCAAAGTCATCAATCCCCACTATGACAAAACATCCAGACCCGTTAGCAGGTTCTTATGCTTTGTTGTTACGGCAATTATTGCAGTCCTCTCGCATCTATCTCCCGCCTCTTAAACCATATCAATCTCTCGAACCAAAACCACCCTGGTTCGACGATACTCTCATTTGTGCGTATCATCGCATGCCTGGGCACGACACCGAGCATTGTTGTGCCCTCAAGGTTGTCATTCGCCAATGTCTGGGAAATGACACCCTTCTTCTCAACCACGTTATCAACAAACCTTCCACACCACCCCATTCATCAACTCTCGGGTCAAGGCCATCTTGGTTCAACAACTCTAAATTCTGTCACTATCATCACACTCTGGGACATGATACTGAGCATTATTGCACTCTCAAAGCTATCATTCGTCAACAACAGAGAAAGGATTCCCTTCTTATCAAGGATCCTCTTGACCACCTCTTCGACAAATTATCAACACCGACTCTTGTCTCTCAAATCTCATCGCCTAAATCGGGATCTCCATGCCAGACTATGATCCCTTTGCCGCCTTTGACCCCATTATTCGACATCAACATAGTCCATTTAGCCACTAAGCCTCAACCGACCTTGACCAATTTATCCAACATTCTCCCTAAGCGATTGGGGGAATCCAACCTTATCATGACCCCGACCAAACAGTCAACCAAACATTCAACCAACTTTGACCAGACATTCGACCAGCATCAACCAAACCTCGACCAAACTTCAATTATCAAACACCACCCAACCAAGCACCTATCACTTCTTCAAACCATCATTAATCATTGTGACCAATTTGGAATGAAGCAAATGGGGCAAGTTTGTTCCTGATTGACTCAGACCTTAACACCATCATGGGTCAGGATTTGGTCAAAACCTGAGCCCCTTTTATGTCTTGCCTCTTTGACCAGTCTACTGTTAGTCAAATAATTATTCATTTGACGTTTAAATTGAGCTCGATCCCTTGATCACTCCCTATCACCGTCATTCCTATTCCCTTCAACCCTCAATCCTAACCCTTTTGGCAAGCATGAACGCTTCGTCCTAATAAAAGGGAAACCCTCTAAACCTCTATAGTCAAGTCCATGACCAAAAGTCTAGTCAACAAAATCAATCAAATATATATAAAAAATGGGATGCATATTCCAAGGTCATAAAACTATAAATGTAGACTGCTCCTTTGAAGGACAGCTACATCATCATTGTTATATTTACTAGACTGCTCCCTTGAAGGATAGCTAGGCCAAAGTCATATCAAAAATATAAAAAGCAGAATATAGACCACTCCCTTGAAGGATGTCTATGCATAAATTTTGCCACATACACAGCATTATTTTCGAAGCTTCCCGCATCGATCAGCTTCATGACATGACCACAAAAGCAAAACAATATCCCATCGCAGGCTTCCTGCATTGATCAGTCTGCCTTCAAAAAAAAAAAAAAAACTGACTGACAAAACTTTAGCGTCATGGACTTGTCTATAGTCATTCTCGGGGTCACCTGTAAAAGGGGCAAAGTTGTTCCTGCCAAACAGGGTTCCCCCTTCCATCTCATTATCAATCCTATCACCCCTGCACACTCAAGGGATTTTGTGCTCACTTAACATCAAGTGATTTGATTGCTTCTCTAACACAACCACTGGTCAACAATGCAATGCATAAATGGGTCTTTTGTTCTAACAACCCCCTATCTATGCTGTCACTTTGGTCCTTGTCAATGAAAGAGCAATTCGCCTTTCACTTTTGACACATCTTGGTCATGCCTCCAACCAAATCCAAACCAAACCAATCAAACATTTTCAGACCATTGACATGACCTATCCCATTTCACATAGTTTCCATGGATACCAATACACATGGAGACTACCGACTCGACACAATTTATGTTAGGCATAAACCAATACTTGTTGAAGCATAAATATACCTCAATTCATTTTTAGCATACATCCATCACGACTGTGGAAAATTGCTAGGGATGAAAGACCCCTCAACCAATGTTGCAAAATACACCATTACACAATATGGAAAAGGCTGCAAAATCATCTTCTTTCCCTCATTATTCATCATGACCAAAACCCACTATCGACCTCTTTGACCCTCTGTCTTAACTACATTGGTCTGAGGCCCTATGACTTGGGCTATGTAGGCAGCACTCAGATGATACGACATCATTTGGGGTTAGCTCGACCACCCTCGTTTGTTCATCTCTCTGATGGACAAACCTTTTTTTTCCTCCTTTTGACTAACGATCATTTGAGATCACTTATATCTCAACCCGACCAACGACCATGGAGATCACGCATATCTCTTTTGACCCTGACCACTTCCGAGACAACTCTGTCTTGGTTTTGTTTGCACACATGCTACCTCACGAATAGATAGAAAAATTATTTGCAGACCTTATTTTTGGACCCTCACAAGTATAGGATCACAAGCCGGTTGATCCGCACTACTTGTGACTTTTTTCGTGTTTTCGAGAGTACTTCCTAAGCCCGGGATACCTGGAACACGACGACCATTTGGAGCTTCCACCTAGATTGAATAACCCAATCAGTAGATGACTAAATGCTGGGGCCCAGTTATTTCAATTTTGGCACTCCTCGACCTTTTGACTGCGACCATTTAACCTACCTATCTCGTGAAGTGGTATGCGCGCAATCATGACTTTTGCAGCATTCACCCTCACTCTCCTTCTCATCCACCTTTTGTCAAATCGGCACCTGACATCAGGTTCCCTTCCCTGGACTCCCGCTTTGAGGGGGAATACCTCATCCATACCTTGAGGCAATCCACATCATCCCACACTTGGGGCAACCAACTCCTATTTTTGTCTTGCAGTTCATCCAGAACAACCAACAAGACAAAAAGGGGCAAATGTAGACACCGAAATCGTGTCTACGCTTTGGTCCTTTCTCCCCCCTTGGTCCCCTTTCATCCACTTAACCACTCCTAACCTATATTTTATTAATTTGAAATAAATATCCTATTTTAAATTAATAAAATCCCTTTTCCCTCTCTCCCTTGCCACCTCACCACCCTAGGATACCCTCCTTGGATTCCCTTCATTCCCCACATGGCCATATTTAACACCTAGACTCCCATTCCAACTTCTCCCCCCGTCTATTTAATCCCCTTCGACCGTTTCTCCCTCAGACTAGCTGACCCGGTGATTGAAAGGCTATTTTTAGCCTTTCTCTGGCCTTTTAGCTGCCGACGTCGATCAACTGTCGACCGACATCGGTGATATTGCCGGCGTCAGCACCTTTCATAACAGTTTTTGCATCCGTTATCTCTGGCTCTCTTGGCTCTTTTTAGCTCCCTTGTCATAACCCGACTCTGGTATCTTGCACTTTAATCATCAATCCATTCTTAGACCCTACCACTCTGCCAATCTTCAAACCAAGCCTCTCATTCTCTCCCTCAGGTGTAACAATAGGTATTCTGGCTTCAGCAACTCCACCAGCAATGGGACTTTCATCACCAGCAACACCAACAATAGGTACACCAGTCTGTAACACTTTCTTCAACACACCACAGGTAAGTTTTCTTCTGTGTTTTCATTTGTGTTTTCTAGTCATTTGTTTCTAAACTAGATTCAGCACTCCTATCCCCCAGACCAAACTCTGACCAAACTAGACCAGTCTCAAACCCTGTCTCTCTGCTATCCCTGTCTTCTGTTTGATCCCACTGTTGGACCATATACTCTACCCATTCAACTAGACTCTCAGACCCAGACCCTAGACCATTCACCTGAGCCCAAAACTTTGTCTCAGACCCATCAAACAGACCACAAACTCATCCACAGACCCGTCCCCAGACCAAGAAACTCGACCAGACCCGACTACAGACCACTGCCCCGATCGACGCCAGTCATTACCCCAACCGACGTCGGTAGACTAACTGACGTCGGTAGACCTCAACAACCGACGTCAGCACCTTTACCAACCGATGCCAGTGACTGTGACCAGTCTGACAGCATCTTTTAGGTAAGCTTTTGCTTCCTTTTTCCTTTTTAGTCTTTTATCATATCAGTATTTAATCATTCTATATTTTATCAGACTTTTCTTTTATCAATTAGTGGGTTGACATCCCTTAAGGAAGTCTTCATACTTCTGGGATCAAGCTTTCGCTTGGCAACCCACCATCTCCTTATCTAACACCTCCTTTGTCCAAGTCTCTTTCTTTGCAGGTGTCATTCCTCCACAGCCAAAGAGGAGTTCTCACAGTGTTTGGATTATGGTGCGCAGACTATATCTAGGTACACAAGCCTTGACCATATCTCTTAGTTTCTTAATTCTTCTTTGAATATAGAAAGCAAAATTTGCGTAGAAACAAACCAATCATAATAGTTACAACTATAATTCAAAATTAAAAAAATGAAATCCCTTCCAGCCCAAAACAAATCTATGAGGGACCACCTAATTGATATGTAGAGTTGGCTATGAATGTCTAGCTCCAAATTAATTTGATCTCATACCCCTATTTTATAACGTGGTTTACATGAGGTTAAATTCTTTATCCAACTTATCAAGGTTCATTGGGGGCTCCTTAAATATCACCTTAGCTTGAGTCACCAACATCTAGTACACCTAAAAAGGAGCTTCCATTGACACCTAAACCCTAGATAATTGGTTGATGCTCATCATGGATTGCATTGATAGCTCAATAAATGTTTAGAACCCTTCCATGTTTTCTTTGGTGACCATATCCCTCATGACCTAGTTGAATTGACCTAGGTAAACTCCAAACTCTCCCCTATCTAGTGAGGTGCCATAAAAATGGAATAACACATAGATATTAACCTCCTTAAATTAGTTCAATATCTTCTTTCCCTCTTCTAAGGGTCCTATTACAATGTGAGCCACAACTAGCCTTTCTTTTATAGCTGCCTTCATGTTCCCATCATATGTTTGATATAACCCTAAATCTAAGGTGGGAATTAACACAAATTCTAATAACACACCTTTGTTGATCATGACCTAAAACTTCATATAATTCCTAGTTATGTCTATAATTCTCTCTATGTAAGCTTGATTTTGTTGGATAAGCATATTGGTCTCTACCATGGTCTCCACCACCTTCCCAAAAACTAATAAGAGTAGTAAAAGGGCATCCTTAGCTTGTTCAATTATCCTAGTGGGGAAAGAGATCTTCACCTATGATTCTAGTGTCTAAACCTAGATTTGTATGTCTTAGAGGAGCTTATATGACATATCATGAGTTTCCCAAAGAATAGAGAGGATCCTTATCTATCCTTTCCTCCCTAATGGAATTATTCACCTTAGTGAGGGAAAATAAATCTTGTTGGGTTTACCACACCTTTGGGTTCCCTTCCTAAATAAACCTTTGCATTAGATTCCTCCTCATGCCTATTGAGGCTTTATTGAATATATGATGCACATCTAGGTCACCCTTGAGTATCATATCTAGTGTTCATGACCTTGGGACCATTTATTAGGTTTTTAGGGGTGTTGGATGGGTGGTTAAGATGGTGATGAAGGGTGAGGGATGAGGTACAGGGGAGATGGAGAATGTAGAAGAGGTGAATGAGGAAATAAATGGAGGAGGAGGAAGTATGGGATTGAAAGGGGGAATGACAAAAGGGGAGGCCCATCAAAACATCTATGCCAATGACCACTCTTAGGTCATGCCTACATAGGGGAAATGAGTCTTGAAATAAGTGTGTTTAATAGAAGGGAAGATATTAGATGGTTGAATCCAAATCCCTAGGCACCCAAAGTGATGAGAAAGGGGGGATGGGGAGAAATACGTAGAAGCACACTAACTAGGGATGAGCCTTTTTTTAGTGGGTCTCTTTCTTGGGTCATATACATATGCCATAATATAAGGACTAGTATGGAAAGTAGGAGGTTCAAGGGTTGACAATAAATGCAACTAGACTATTGACGGAGGTATTAGGATGAATAAAAGGGGTATCATATTAGTTATTACCATTATAAATTCAATCTTGATTGTGTTAGTTATGATCATTAATGGATATGTGCCTATAGGTACTTGGACTAAAAGCATACCTAATGAAGGCATTAGGGAGGTTCTTGATTATGGAAAGGATGGGGTAGATGGAAAGGAAGAGGTGAGGAATATTGAGAGAATGGAGGCCAAAGGTACTTGGGTGAATAATGGAGGGGATGTAATGAGGAAAAGGGGAAGCACCACTTAAGGAACTTATTAAAGGGGAGCAAAACTTGGGGATATCATGATTGGGAGTTATAAAGTAGTGGGAGTGAGGGGTAGAAGGGAAATGGAGGAAATGGGAGGTGTAAGGGGTATAAATTACACTAGCACCTACTAGGACACTCTTTTTGGGCTCAATTATAGACTGTTAGTGACATTAAACCTTAGGGTCAATATAACTTGGGGTCAAGGTTTTGGGGGTTGAGTTGCTTATGATTGGGTTACCTACTATCAAGTAACATGGGTATAGATTGGTTGGGATTAGGATATTAGAGCTATTAGAGGACGTGGATGTGGAGTAACTAGAGTATAAGGAGGAGGATCTACTTGAGGAGGTGGATGATGAGGTAGATGAGATTTTGAGGAGGTAAAACTAGAGCTAGGGAATAAAGAGGAGAAGATGGTAGGATGAATTACAAAATACACCTAAAGATAGTGGGAGGAGTCAGAGTTATATCCTCTACAATGAAATTTAGAGCTTGAGGGGGAGTATATGGGATCTCATGGACCTTCTTTTCTTATTCTAGGCTATGATCCAGGATAACACCTCTTGGTCATTCATCACATTGAGGTAAAGCTCATCATAATCCTCTAATTGGTGGTCATAGTTTATATTAAGGTAGGTTAAATACCTCACTAGGTGGGCTTTGATCATGCCCTTAGGGTCCCAATGTCAAATCTCAATTCTTTTTAGGGTGAAAGAGTCGTGCTTGACTGTCAGTTTTTAGAGGGGAGGGAAGGAATTGTAGACATGTTACTTAATAGATATTATGAGTGGAAGGCATGCTTTCTACTAACAGATTATAAAAAAGTCAAAAATACCTTCTACTAGTTATTAATAAATCTCCTTCTCTACTAAGTGATCTAAGACAAAGTATGGCAAGTGAAGGAACTATTTGAGAATAATCACAATTTGAATCATGGTGTTCTCCTTTTAGTAATAATAGTCTATGATGGCAGTGATGGAGTCCCAAATTCCCTATGATATGTAAGGCATTGGGGCCTCATTGATTATGTTATATACCAATGAGTATAAGTGTTCATAGATGTCCCAGATGTGGCTCTAGTATTAGTGTTCATATAGTTCATAAAATACTACATGGACCATCGAGCCCCCAAGAACCCATGAAAAAAATTATATGTATTGAAATTGAACATCATGTAGACCATGTCCATAAGGTAGCTCATCTGAATAAATTACCTTATTCTTAGGCATCTACTATTATATTGACCAACTTGAATTCGATCAACACTCCCATATCCAAAACTTCAAAGCTTATGAATATCATATGGAGAAGGGGCACCCATAATTTTTTAATGTGAAAGTAGTCTTGGGTATTTAAAAATTAGTTCATCAAGATAATACCCACCCAAACCTCCTCATAAAAGGTGTGAACTATGAATACATTGATATCCTCCTTGCTGACCTACTCAGCATCTAGGTTCTTGGCCCAGTCTTACAAGATGTCATATATTTGGAAGGTTTTCAATCCAAGTATTCACCATGGTATCATCATAAGAGGAGGTTAAATCTAGGAGGGTGTAATATATCTTATAGGTATTCTTGGAGATGTTGGTTATCTGGGGCCTAGAGTTGGGTGAGTAAACCAAGTCATAGACTCTGTTATATACTTAGATGGTAGTAAGAAGTAGGTTTTCAAACAAGTTAGTATATGGGAATGCCTCTAGTGTGGTCATAGCCCTATGAAGATCACACTTCTTGTAAGCTTGAAGTGCATCTCAAACTCTGCCTATTCATCATTATCAAAGCCTAATTCCCTAGGTACTTGTTTGATTATTTTGAACAAGTCATTATAGTGATTGAACTGGGTCAAGCCATACAAGAATAAGGTATCATGGTACTTGATTTTGGCCTTAGGTTTCAAGGAGGATGTATCCATTATATCAAGATAGAGGCTAATAGGATGGTACTAAGTGTAGGGGTAAAAAATATAGGGATAAGCAATGAGAATTAGAAAGCAAGGAATTGAATTATGCTCAAAGGTATACATTGATAACTATTAGTGATATTTCCTTTAGATATTTATAAAAACACACATTCATCCCCTATATTAGTGGTTTTTGATGACTCACTTATTGTAAATTCAAATTTGAGTTGGTGGCTAAATCTCCTCTCTTTATTTCCCAATTAGGAGTTAAATTCAGAGTTCACAATCCTTTACTACCAAATATATTTATCAATGGTGATGTGATGTTTAAAAATTATCCAATCAGGCCCAACTTTCTATTTCATTAATGCCTAGTACATGGTAAGAATGTGGTCACTTCTCCTTAAGGATCCCTAGTTAACACTTGCCTTATGCCATGTGTTATCCACTTATAAGCCCTTTGATTAATGGTTGGCACCTAAACATGACTTCATATTCCATGCCATACCCTTAATAAGGGTGAGGTGTTACTTAAGGATACATAACATCCTCTGATTAGTCTCTAAGTTCCATTTTTAATCCATTCTGACCACTCTAGGGCCTCACGTGGCCACCTGCTCATATTATTAGCTTGTGCCACATGGAATCTTATGAGTGGGTAAGTCACTCCTAAGATATAACATCTCTAATAGGTTTGGGGGACAAGTTTCTATGACAACTCATGATATGGCATGCTCTAATTGGGCCAAGCTCTCCCAAGCTTTGACATATCTAATAAGTCTGAGAGATTGGCCACTCTAATAACTTGTGATATGGTACCCTCTGATTAGGCTATGTTGTCCTAGGATATAACATCTATGATAGGTTTGAGGGACTATTTTCTCTAATAGCTCATGACATGGCATGTTTTGATTGGGTTGGGCTCTCCTAGGCTTTAACATCTCTGACAAGTTTAGGGGATTAACTACTCAATAGTTTATGACGTGACATGATTTTATTAGGTTGGGATTTCTTAGGTTTTGACATATTTAAGAGGTATGGGGTACTAACCAGTCTAAAAGCTCATGATGTGGCATGCTCTTATTGGGTTGGGCTCTCTTGGGCTCTGACATCTCTGATAGGTCTGAGGGATTGGCTGCTCTGAGAGCTTGCAACATGGAATTCTTTGAGTTTTCCATTTTTTCCTACAAAACCCACAAACAAGACTAAGTAATAAAGAAAAGACATGCAACCCATTAATAAATTACCTGATTGCCATTAATATTTTGATTTACTATGAAGGATTTTAGGTCTGTTACTCTAGGAAAGGAATAGGACTCTGATAACTTCATTTTAGAAGTTGACTTCCAAAGTTAGCACTATAAATCTTTAAAAAAGAAGTCTACCTTAGTCAAAAAATAAATAACGCTTGACACTACTTTTGGGAAGTCAATGCAACACAAAATTTTAAGGACATAGTTTAAACAAGGCTGGTTAGAATAAAAGAATGGACTTGGGAGTTTTGGTTTGATAATTTTAAAAGAAGGGTCCCCCAGTTTAAGGAAAAGGAGGAATGTTGGCCACAAAAATATTCTTATTAGTAGTCTTAGCTTAATAATTTGGAGTCTTGGGAACATTCCCATTATACACATGCTAAGACCACTTGATTCTTAATCGATAATATTCAAAATATATTACTAGACCTATGAATAATAGGCAATTATGCTCATTCTAAATAGCTTAAAAATATCTATATCAATTAATAATCAAAGTATCTTATATTGAATATAATATAGTCCTCTACTTATTAATAATACTTATTTCAAAATAAATAAATATCAACTATACATTATCATTTATTAGTTCACATTTAGAGAGGAATAATTACTATTATTAAAAATAAAATCAATTTACTACAATTATTTTTTCATAAAAAATAATTTTGCATGTACATAAGAATCAGAAGTTGAAATAAATTTAAAATTCAATATTTGAATAAGTATGTCTATGACTAAACATTTATGAGTTGATGAAAATATAAATCAAAATTATCACAATGGGATATTTCATAATATTTCACAATAATGATTGTAAAAAACTATATTATATGTTTTAATGGAGGAAAAAGTCGTTACCAAGTATAAAAAGAATTGTTTTCTCATAATTATTTTTCTATGATATGAAAATTATATATAGATAAAGTTGAGATGGTGGAAAATAAATTTAAATTTTAGGAAACAATCTATAAAGAGATTACACAAGGACTCAATAACATCTGATATTAAGTTTTTTTGTGCCAAAAATATGTTTATGGATAGATAAGATTCAAGCTAGACATGGAAAATAAAGTTGAAAGTGATGAAAGAATCTATAAGGAGATTACACAAAGGTTCAATTTTTAATTATTATTATTTCATGAAATTTCATTTATAGAAAATTTAGTAAGACTATCTACAAGTAAATTAAATAAGGAGATTACAAGAATATTACAAATAGTTTACACATAGGTATTTATCGTGTTCATTTTACAAGGATTTTACACATCTATTTATCATTTTCATTTTTTATGTCAATATTGCTCTTAATTTTAATTCTAATTTAGTCTGATTAGAATTGACATTTGAATTTAATTAGAATGGAAAAATAAATAAGAAAAAAAACACATGGTTGTAGATGTTGTATTTTTTGATCTCTTACCAACAAAACTTGATGTTGTATCTCTTCTTCTTCCTTCCAACTAAAGAAAATACTTTTATGTTATATTTATTTCTTTTTATGTGGTTTCAATATTATATTTTTGATGTGTCATTCAATGTGGTAATGTTGGCTTGGATCGATGTTGATATCCCTAAAACCTAACTTTCTCTATCTTTTTGTAGTGTCGATGCTAGTATGCTCTCATTCTATTTGGTAGTTTCACTAACCTTTGAATAGTTTTACCTATTATTTTTTTTATCACATGCTTTACATATTGGATTGAGAATAAACTAAGGAAAAATAATTCATTTAATAATGAAACATTTATTATGCATCTAACTACGAATAAATATTGCCCAAACTGTAAGCACATAAATTTTTTAAGTCAAAAATACTTGTTTCATTAACTATCGTGTCTATTTTCAAATTAAAAAACACCTTTGTATACAATTATGAAATATTTTTTTATTTGACACTTAAAAAGCTTATGAAATCTTGTAGCATTTATGATATATTTGAACTAGATTTTTTTAGTTTAGTAGGGTTTGATAATATGATGCAATTTAAAAATTGTAATTTTATGAGTTGTGTTATAAATTATTTGAATATCTGATGTAGCAACTACATAAAATTATTAAAAATATCTACAAATTCATAAAATCTAGTTACGACCATTGTCCCAATAAAATATATTTCAATGTCAATACTCAATAAAATAAATAAAAGAGAATATGACTATAACTAAAACTAATATTCAAAATTATTTTGACACACTTATTAAATTACTTCAAATTTTTATTAGCCATTTAATGATGTAAAAATTTAAAATATTAATTAAATAATTAAATTTAAATAATAATTTTATTATATAATCATTGTATTCTTGTAAAAAATCTACTTTTATTATTGTTTCAATTAATAACAATATTCTTCATGTGTGTAAAATATTAGTGGAAGTTAAAATTAAGATGTAGACTTTTTGAAAAATATGATAATGTGATATATTATAAGGTACATGAATAAAAATTGAACCATTAAGAAAAGAAGGCTTAAAATCTCATCATGTTTTGAAAGTTCTAAAAAAAAGTGAGCTTGGTTTTCTTTGAATAATTCCATAATTTAATGAACTAGTGATATTAATTAAATGTCTTTTTCCTCAATTCTGGGATCATTTTAACATTTGTCAAGCAATGTTTCCTTTAGATAGTTTTTTTAAACAATTATAATTATTTAATTAATGCAAGGTGGAAAAAAAATTGAGTAATACATGTCAGAATCAATTGAAGTTTAAGTATTATTTTTAATTACCTTTTAAATACAATTAATATGTCCACATACACCTCAAAATAATTTTTTTCATTTAAATATGAATAAAATGCATAGTATTTTACCATTATGTGCATATAACATTTACACTTTAATTTGTGTTATAATTAAGAATAGGATAAGAATATGCATCCTATCTTATGCAGAAAAGGCTTAGTATACAACCATTATAAAACATTATTATAAAAGGATTAAATCTATCTTATGTGGATGTGATTAATTGATTGTGTAGAAAGGGAATATTTGATAGTTTAGAATGGGCATAAGAATGGAAACATTGATTGTCATTGTAATCGATGGAGAGTGAGGAAGGTAGAGATAATGCTAAAGACTCTAAGTAATTTGAATTTATTTTTGAGTGGGAAAACTATAACACCCCTAAGGTTAATATTTCAAAGTCAAGACATGCTAAGTTGAATAACAATTCCATGGTGAACAAAGGTTTGGTAGCTTCAAATATCCCCTTTGTTCTAGTTGACAATAAAAACAATCAACTAGTTGCCAATAGACCATGTTCTTCCAATGTGGCCACCTATCTTGGGCAAATAGAGTGAAAGGAAAATGATAGTATACCATAATCTGTTAGACCTTAAGATCATCTCGTCTATTGAAAACAATGTGGTATGTATCTCTGTACCTGATTCTATGGTGTAACAAGCTAACATGGAACTAGAAAATCTATATTGGCCAAGGTAAATGGGTTCCATCTAGATATTGACTCCTTTCATAGTTGGACTAATTTAAAATGGAAACCCAAAGGACACCTAGAGTTGGTTTCTTTGGATAGAGGGTTTTTTCTAATTAATTTCTCAACACAAGAAGACTACATCAAGGTCCTTTTAGAAGGACCTTAGTTTATGAGTAAATTGATTATTTCCATCAGATGATGGAAGGATCATATGAATCTAAGAAATACTATAATGGATAATACCCTAATGTGGTTACTTCTCCCAAAACTCCCCCTATAATATTGGCATCTAAAAGTCATAATGGGTATTACTAGAGCAATAAGATAACCCATAGCTACTGACGTAGTCATCTTATCTCATCAAAGGATGGTTACAGCCTAGGTTCACATTTTCCTACCGAAAGACAAACCAATTCTCCACATGATAAAAATCAAATCCAAATATGGTAAGTGGTCACAACATATTGAGTATGAAAACAAAGATATTATTTATCCTCATTTCAACATTCTGATTCATATACAAAAGGACTTTCCTAAGAAGAATCAAGTTCTTATAACTCTCAAACAAGTGTGGGCTCAAAAAACTACCTCACTTTTAGATAAAAAAGATGACCAGTCTTTAAATATTGGGACACCCAAGGTTTCTCTAGGTGCAACACATTATATAACCCCAATAGGTAGTTTTTACAACATATTTTTTTCTTCACTTGAATCTTCTATTGGCTCTAATCCTTAGGCTAACCCTGATCTCATATTGAAAGGCTTTTCCTTCTCTCCTAGGCTAAATACCCCCTTAGACCCTCACCACAAATTTAAATGGTGGAGGTCATCCCCCAAGCATCGCGTACATCTTGTGAACCCTCTTCTTAGAAGGATTAATCCCTCAATGGAGTCCCTCCTTCCCCCCCAGATCGAGCCCCAATAAAACCTCCTCTTTTGACTGATATCTTGAAGGCCTCTAGTGTAACTCCCCATACCTTTTCCCCCATACAATCCCTTAACATTCCCCTATTCAACCCCAACCCCTATCACCCCTAGTAGACCCTCCATTGGTTTTTGATCGGCCTTTGAAACGTGTCTTATTTTTAGAGATAGCCTAAGATTTGGCTCACAAGAGCTTACTTTTTGTAGCACAAACTAATGAATATAGGCCTCCCTTAGAGGAATCCATCGAAAAATATCTTAATAACCATATAAGGCTCCCCAAATACAAGGGATAATGTTCTTTGAGTAAATCACCAACTCTAAAATCAAATCAAGAAGATGGGTTCATAATACAATCAAAGAATAGGAAAGGGGGAAGATGATTTTGGTGTCATTCAAAAATTAGAAGGTAGATCTACCTAAATATTAATATGAAATATTTAAACAATAGAATAAATTATAAACGTTTCTCAATAAACCCTCAAAATCACTAGATAAAATAAATGAAGATTCTTACATGGAATGTTAGATGGTTAAATAACTCCAGAAAGTATAAGACCCTTTGCAATCTCATAAAAAGAATGGATCCTAATATTTTGATTGTCTACAAAAAAAAATGTCTAAAAACATGCCAAGTTATACATTGATAAAGTTTGGAGGAAGTCAAATGTTGTATCCTCTAGATCCAGGGGAGACTTATGGGGCATTGTACTCTTTAGGAATCTAAAAATTCTAGAAGATGTTTTACTTTAGAAAATCAATGAAAAATTTTCTATCCTTTTTATAGATATAATTATCAATCATGAATGGATTTATCCAATATTTATGTCCCAAACTCCAAAAATGCAAGAATAAAGTTATGGGAGGATCTCCTTTCATTCTATAAGACTTGTGATAGTTGGAATTGGATTATTGTTGGCAACTTTAATACCCCACTTACTCTTAGGAAAAAAGGGGGAACTAATATATCTCAATGAAAGCATGTTTAACTTTAATGAATTCCTTATAGGAATGGGCCTTTTGGATCTATTTTTGAAAGGCTACCAATTCACCTATTCTAATAGGAGGATGGGATATAACTTGATTCAGGTATATCTTAATCAAGTCCCGATTTCCCTAAGTTGGGATATTTAATTTACTAGAAATCTCTCTTCACTACCTAGAATAAAATCTGATCACAACCCCTTGATTTTTTAGGGTGAAATAATTTTAAAACCAAAGAATATTTATTTTAGATTCTAAAGCGTATGGTTACACCACCCAAACTTTATAGATTATTTAAAGGAATGGTGGAAGAACCCTTATTGGGTTTTGATATGTACATATTGGTCAACAAATTAAAATTCTTGAAAGTAAATCTAAAAATATGGAACAAAGAATTATTTGGAAACATTTTTTTACAAAAATATATTTTAGAGGAATAATTAATGTTGATTGAAGAAATAACAGCTTTGTAAGGGAATAATGAGTAGCTATACCACAAAGAAAAAGAAATTTTGTGTCATTTACAAAAATTTGAGGCAAGTGAAGAGGCATACTAATACCAAACCTCCAGTTGAACTTTGCTAAAGGAAGGAGATAGGAACACTAAATTATTCCATCACTTGGAGACTAAACATAAGAACATAAGTGGAATAATGAAACTAGAAATGGAAAATGAAAACCATAGAAAAAAAGAAGAGGAGATTACCTACCACACCATATAATTTTTCAAAAATTTACTCATGGAAGATATATTCTTGTATGAACAACTAGAAGATATAACATTTAAAAAAATTAATAAGTTCATTTCAACCTTTAACAATGCTACTTTAGCCAAAATCCCAATGGCAGACAAGGTGAAAAATGTAGTTTTTCCAATGGAGGGATTCAAGGATCTAGGCCCTAATGGATTCTCCCTTCTTCCAATTTTTTTAGGATATTGTTCATACCAAATTTGAAGTAGTTGTGTGATATTTCTTCCAATCTATAATTATTTTAAGAGAAACGAACAATACATTTTTGGTCTTTATTCCAAGAAAACTAGGGGAAAACAATCTCTAGGATTTTTTGCTAATCAACCTATGTAACATAATCTATAAGATTTTATCGATCATCTTGGTTAAAATAATGAAACATCTACTAGATAAGGTGATTAGGGAACAATTAAGAGATTTAATTACTAGGAGACAAATAATAGATGGCATTATCATGGTACATGAAGCCATTCACTCTATCTCTAAATCCTCAAGGCAAGGCATGTTCATTAAGCTTGACATGAATAAAGCCTAGGATCAAGTTTCCTAGAGATTTATAATGAAAATATTTGATAAATTAGGATTTAATCAAGATTTCAATAAAATTATCTAGAACTATATCTCTACACCCAAATTTTTCATAATAATCAATGGAGTTCTCAAAGGCTAATTCTTGGCTTCTAGAGATTTAAGACAGGGGGATCCCCTCTCCCCTTATCTCTTCATCATAGTAGTGAAAACTATGGGAAAAATCTTGTTAAAGGCTAGGGAATAAGGATTTATAAAATTAATTTTAGTATCACTTAACACCAAATTTGTTACCCATGAATAATTTGTTCATGACATGATTATTTTAGGGGAAGCATTGGTGGAAGAATCTAGACATCTCAAGATCATCCTTAGGAACTAAAAAATAGTTTTTAACCAATGCATAAACTTTCATAAGAGTTTCCTTTTCTTCATCAACACTCCCTCCACTCTACATAAAAATATTATAAGAATTCTAGAATGTCATGTAAGTCATCTATTGGCAACCTACATAGGTATTCCCCTTTTAAAAGGAAAAATAGATTCTGATGTATGGAATCCACTCATTGATAGAATTAAATAATAATAATACTAATAATAATAATAATAATAATAATAATAATAATAATAATAATAATAATAATAATAATAATAATAATAATAATAATAATAGGGAATGAAAAGGCTAGCTTCTCACTCAATTAGGTAAATTTTAACTACTTAAGGATTCAATAAATAACATCCATGTATATGTAATATTGGTATTTTAGATACCCAGTAAGGTGGATACCAAGATATAACAAATCTAAAAATAATTTATGGAGGGGCATCGAGGATCGATTCATATTTCACCTAGTCTCATGGGAAAAAGCTTGCCTACCTAAAGTAAATGGGGGGCTAGGGACCAGCATAATTAAAACTATTAATCAAGCCCTCATGGCTAAAATGGGTTAGAATATTATGAAATAAGATAGATAATGGTCTAGAACTATCAAGGCCAAATATCTAGAATGAATTAAGGAAGACTACCTACTCTAGGAATAAATACTAATTGATGGGTTTGCCTTATAAAAAGCCACATACAACTACAAAGACCTCTTAAAAAATGAATTAAATGTCAAATTAGGAATGGGGAAAAAATTATTTCTAGGAGGATGCCTAGATATCCACCCTCCCCCTCTCATTATAGGGTAACTAGGCCAACCTTTTTTTGGGTTTCAAGGAGAAGGTTAAAGACTATTGGGATGAGATTGATGGATCAAAATCTTGAAAGGTTCTCTCCATAGATGGAAACTATGCCAAAGATGCCCAAGTATTCTAGGATATTAATTACTCCATTATTCAAATACACATTCCCATTTTTCCTAAGAAATATCATCTCTTATGGGTGACCAAAGATAATGGGTATTACATGGTCTCATCTAGACATACTATTGACCTAGACTTAGAGGATGAGTGGGATTACTAGATAGACCTATGGATTAAACACCTCACTCCTAAGGTAAATTTTTCCTTTTGGCTAGCTAATCAAGACAAGATTTTAACTATAGGTAATTTGGCAAAAAGTGGTCTCATTATACCTAACAAATGCCCCCTTTATAGGGAAGTAGAAGATTCAGTCCACCATTTGTTCCTTTTTTACCCTTTTAGTTCATGCATTATTGACTAGATTCTATACAAATTCAACCTATCCTGGGTTAAAGTGAGAAACATATTTGACCTCATTAGGAAATGGAAACAACCTTAGATCCTTTTGTCCCTATCTTTATTTTGGTACTTATATATCTCACATTGGTTCTAGGTTATTTGGAAAGCACAAAATCATGGTATAACAAAAGACACCAACCTAAAGTGATCTTTCTCCATCTTTGTCATGCCATAACTAAAACTAGAGGGCTTTCCCTCTCATGGAAAAAAACCTAGGATCTACTTTTGAACACTTAATCTATAGAGAATGGGAGGTATAATAGAAGATAAGGTCTCCTTCCAAATAATTATTATGAAAACATGTCAGGTGGAAGCCACCACTTGAGTACTAGGTTAAGATTAATTTCAATGGGGCTTCAAAAGGAAAGCTTGGTCCTAAAAGTGAAGGAGGAGTCATCACAAACTTAGAGAGGATGTTGATTGTTAAATATGTTGGTCCTTAAGGAATTCAAACCAACCATGTTACAAAATCTAAGGTGGCATATTTGGGCATTCAACTTACTTCCAATCTCAAGTTGGGTATATTAATCATCGAAGGAGACTCACTTAACATCTTCAATGATTTAGATGGTAAAACCACCCCATTTGACATAATTAAATATTTCATCAATAATGTCAATCAAATTATGAAGGATATGGCAAATTCATCCATAGTTTATACTTACTGTGAAGGTAATGGGGTGGTAGACTTACTTGTTAACATTGGACTTGGCCTTCCCCTTTTATTTACTTGGCATGTTAGTATCCACATCCCTGAACATGTCATAACAATAATTCAAAATAAATCCATTATTCCATAGGATGTTGATGTGGTGATGACATGCATAAAACTTACATCCAAAGAAAGGGCATTCAAAAATTATGTTTTGCCATCATGTCACCACATGGAGATTTAATAACCTAGGGTGGGGTAAAACTTATACTTCAATTTATTTTGAAGCTATTGATTCTGAGTACTACCAGCACATGGGGAATACTAATCTCCTCTCAAAATTTTAGTCCATGGTTAAGAATAACATTGAGGAGATAGGGATAGATTGAATTTGACATCTTGTTCAAAGGTTTGGAGCATTAAAAAGGTATGAAAGAAATTATGTAGAAGGGGTCTTATTGAATTGATGCACAGAGTTATAGGTCATGATGCAACCATCTCAAAGGAGTTTGTGGTGGCCTAGAATAAGAGAAAAGTGGAAAATTTAGATCAATAATTGATAGGAAAAGTCACTAGTATGTCCCATGAAGGGGTAAAATCTTTCAAATACTAGTCTAATAAGTTAGAACTCATGTAGAGGTTATTCATAACTAATGAGGCCATCAAAACTGATAAAAAGGGCTTCTTGTGCATGGAGCTTCCACAATATTAGTTGGAGGTGTGTTTGCAAATTATGAAATATATCACCCGAGAAGGTAAGTATACACTCATATTTTTGCATCATTATCTTCTATTGAATCACTTATAAGGTTTCAATATTATCTTTTCATACTTCTTTCTTAAATCCTTGGAGTGTAAGACTCTTGCCTTATAGATAAATGAAGTCAATACTATTATTCACCAAGGTCTCATTATCTTGCTGGTGAAACATGGTGATACCCTTCATAGTAAGCAAGATTTTCCAAGAGGGTCTTCTATGGAGGAGGAATCCCCTAAGGAATACCCTACCTCATATTCCCACTACCAATTTCCTATCCTCTCCCCTGTAAGCCCCATTTCCAAGAGCTCTATTGGGGATCTCCCCCTAAAACTCACTATTACCAGACCAAAATGGTTAGTGATAGAGGAAGGGAAATCTATAGAGGTGGAAGGTAAAGGTAAGTTCCCCCTATCAAATATTATTAGAATGAATAAGAAATACATGGATGGGTTTAATAATAAATTACATGAGGCTATAGTAGACTTGGCAGGATTGATTCAGGAGTGGAACTCCATTAATAAAGAAGTTTCCAAAATGATTCAATTTTTTTCACACTTAGCTAAGGATGAAGGCACTCCCTAAAAATAGGTCATCAAGGTAGCAAAGATTATTTCCCCAAAACCCTCCCTCAAATCACCCTTCAAAAAGACACTAGACAAATAACTTCTATGAAAGAAACCTAGGATGATAATACCAAAGGAGGATGCTGAAGGTCTGAGTAACAAAATCTAGGCCAAAATCACCAAGAATAGATTGATAGAGTAGGTGAAGGACATCAAGTTAGTTGAGGCACTCATAGAGGGATCCTCCCTCTTAGGGTAATTTATTTTTACTTTATGTGTTTTTATCTTCCATTAGGTTTGTTAGCTTATTAATTTGATACTCTCATTTTTGGCTTCTAAGCCCATGGGGCTTGCTTTTATCACTCTTTTTATTATACTTAGGTTCTAGGTCCTTGTAAAACTTGGTATTTTACCTAATTTAATTTTAAAAAATGGGAAGATTATACATTCTAAATAGATAATAATACAAGATTTTAAGAAGAGTATGAATGAAGATTGTCCATTCTAAACAATAAAATAAAGTTGGTCTTATCTTGTGATATAGAATAATGGTGTGTACAATTCAAATGTAATTAATACATGATTCATTAAATTAATTCTAGTATATATTTTTATGTCATGCTCAATTTGATATATTGGTATCATATCCATTATTAAAATTCATTATTAAGACCAAATATAATTATACAAAATATCAACATACACATTTTATCTTCATGCATATATATTTTAGGTCTAATTCTCCATGACATATCGTAAATTATATAATAATGACATGTAATTCAATTATCATTAATACATCATTGAATTAATTCTAGTAGATAGGTCTATATATCATGCTTAGTTTGACATATAAAAATCATCTCCATCACTACAATTCATTGTTATGACCAAATATAATAAAAAATATCAACATACACATCTAATCCTCGAGCGTATATATTTTTGGTCTAATCCTTCATAAGATGTCATGAATTATAAAATAATGATCCATAATTAAATTCACATTAATACATCATTAAATAAATTCTAGTATATATGTCTATATCATGCTCAGTTTGATATATCAATATCATCTCCATTATTACAATTAATTATTAAGACCAAATACAATATAAAATATCAGCATACACATCTTGTCCTCATGTGTTTATATTTATATTCTAATTTTTAGTGAGATGCCATGAATTATAGAATAATGAGGTATAATTAAATTATCATTAATACATCATTGAATAAATTCTATTATATATGTATATATCATGTTTAGTTTAATATATTAGTGTAATCTCCATTATTAAAATCTATTGTTAAGACCAAATACAATACAAAATATCAACATAAAGATCTTCTCCTCATGTGTACACATTTTTGGTCTAATTATTTTTGAGATGTTGTGAAGTAAAATCAATACCATGAAAAATATTTTTAGGTGTCTAATGTCATGGTTCCATCATAATATTATGTAGTATATTTTTATGTTTAATACACCACTAAACAATACCCCCAGGCTTATTTTACAAAATGAGTATAATTAATGGTATTATTAATATATTGAGTAGAATGGGCATGTTACCATTATACATATAGATAATAATAGTGGTTTTATCTTGTGTTACAATATGGGCATAATTGATATTATTGAATAATCATAACTTGTGTTATAGAATGGGCTTA
This sequence comes from Torreya grandis, assembly GCA_037957365.1. Lineage (NCBI taxonomy): Eukaryota > Viridiplantae > Streptophyta > Pinopsida > Cupressales > Taxaceae > Torreya > Torreya grandis. Next base: position 60,782 of record JARHVA010003736.1, read on the forward strand.
CTTGACAATATTATTAATATTTTGTGTAGAATGGGCATGTATTCTACACAAGGTAAAATCATTGGCTTCTTTATAAGATGAAAGTATTCTTATCTTGATGTCATGTAGACTATTCTACACAAATTTGATATGAATATTATCAATTGTTAGAGGCCAATGTAGATGTACCCATTCCACATAAAGTTAGAATATTGGCTTCTTAATTGAATATCGGTTAGAATGTGGATGTTCATATTAATATTATCTTGTTAAGAATGGCCATGTGCTAATTCTACACAAGATAGGAATATTATAAACTATCAAATATATTTAACTTGGGTAGAATGGGAATAATTGATAAAAAAATTAATTTCATGTAGAATGGGCATAAGCCCATTCTAAACAAGATATAAAAAAAATTATCAATTGTTATCCCATTTTACATAATATATATTGTGTAAAATTTGAAGATACAACACATTCATACAGACTCATAAAATAGTTGTAAAATTGTTTCTTCACTAATAACATATGTCAAAGATGTTCATATTATTCTTATCTTGTTCAGAATGGGTATATGCCCATATACACAATCTAATGTTGATGTGAGTTTTATTTACACAAAAGATTCTTATAGGAAGGTCATTAACATTTTAGGATTGGTGAAAACTCACTCCAAGGCATGAGTTACATGTCTCAATTTTATAAATAACCACATGGAGGAATAGAAGGTGAGTGAATTGGTTATTTACTATAGATGGTTTGGATATTATGGATTTCTAACTCTAAATATAAATTATACTTGAAATGGTTGAGTAGATTTGAGATAGGGTGAACATGTCCAAAAAAAAGGTAAAAAGGAGGTAAGGGTAAAGAAAAAAATAATGATATCTATCATCCTCTTGGAGATTAAACCCTTCCAAGATAAATTACTATACTAGGCCAAACACATAACAAAAACCAATTTATGTTGTGGATTAGCTGAAAGTATAGAACACAAACAAACATAGTGAATAGTATAAGGGAATAATTTTATAAATATTAAATGATTTAAATTAAATATATTGTTAATACTTGATTTATAGACATAAAATGTCACTAACAATAATAGGTTTGATATATAACCAAATAATTTACAAGACTAGCTAAGTATTTAATATTATTCCTCCAAGCAACACATTCAATCTACTAAATTTTTATCAACTTAATGGAAAATACTCAATTAAACATAAATTTTTTGAAGAGACTCAAACTCACACAAACTTAAAAAATAGTTTTACAAACTTTCCTTTCTTTCATTTATTGTCAAAATTCTCCTCCATTTACAATGCATAAGAAGTATGTATAAATAGCAGTGCATGGGCATCACCTCATCTTCAAAATAAGATTGCATTTTCAAAATAATATTAATAAGTATATATATTAATTTATTTTTCCACTCATGCATTTATAAAAGATATAGATAAAATTCCAAAAAATAGATTCCAAAATTAGAATATGATGACTGAGTAGTATTTTCACTGATAGCTAAAGTCAAATTGAAATAAACTCCAATTGTTAAATTAGGACCCTCTATTACATAAGTAGGATAAGATGATGTGACACTAATGGTGGAATAATTAGATACTACAGTAGTCACTAAAAGTTCTATAACTATTGTCTAAAGTAGTGAATCACCTATTAGAGTAGTTAGTTATTCTTTCTCCATTTTATTGTAGGCATTAGCATAGAAGGTGAAATCTGATTCAATTACTTCAAAATTGGTAATAAATTTTTTGAATAAAATAAGAATCTAATCCATTAATTTTATGTGAGTGATTATTGAAGTATCAAATGATTTTTTTAATTATAGTGCATGATCTATCTTTTCTTTGGTGAATGTTATTGATTGGACAATCTGATCACTATTTCCATGGATCATATTCTCAACCTTTGATTTAAAATGATTAACAAAGGTTTGAATCTTGGTTTATAAGAATGTCATATTGAATATTTTACCCTATAGATTTTATATATATATATATATATATATATATATATATATATATATATATATATATATATATATATATATATGGCATGCACATGTCTCTAACTAATTTTATGGCTAGGTGTTCTTGACTAGTTAATTTTTTAACTAGCTCCTTTATTAATAGGTTTCACTCCATAAGATCATATCTTAAAATTTTCACATAATTTTGAGCCAAATTAATATTTGGGAGTATAAATAGATTTAACTCTAGCTATGATTTTTACCTAACTACCATTTCTATTATGTGTGATATGATATCTAAAAATTTTAATGCCTCATGAAATTATAATACATTACAACATTGTGGTTGTGACTCTATTCATGCTCTATAGATAAACCATACCAAATACTACACCAACTAAGCATAAATTTATACTTGTTCTAAAATATCATACAGGGATGTAATGTTAGGCTGAGACTCCAACCTCTTATTTTCCTATTGGAAGCCATCTAACATATTATTTAATATTCCCTAGGTATTATATACCATATATATGGGGTCTTATTCAAACTCATAATTCTCACCAAGTTGAGTTTTTCTCTTCTTTTTCAAGTTAAATAATTATTTTTTCTTTTAATTTCAATTTCTTTACCAAGATTTGTCATTTTTATCTTGCTAACCATTTTAAAATTATTATTATTATTATTATTTTCAAATTATAAACATAACATGGGTGGCTCAATGAGAACCAAGTTTTGTCTATCTTGTTTCTCAACTTGAAATTGTTGCATCCATGGTTTGACTATGACTAGTCAAGTTTCAGAGACAGGCTCATGATATGAGGTGGAAATATATGGAGTGGTTGATGAAGGATGTGTATGGGATGGAGGATCAAACACATTCTCATTAGAGACATTAATCTTAGGTGTATTTTGAACAATGTATTTAAATATAGTTTGGGACTCTGTAATAGACATAATAATAGATGAATTTATCTGGGTAATTGAGGGAATGGGATATCCTATATGAGTGGATGAATGGTTGGGTAATGGATGAAATAATGAATAATAAAATCACTCCTCAAAATGCATCAAATGGAAAATAGTAATAATTTGTCCTTGTAGGTTTATTATATTTTTAGAGATAACATTATTACTTATAGGGACGGAAATGGTACTAACCAATCAAATAAATGAAATAGTAGGAATTTCTATTATAAAAGAACTAAAAGTACTGAGTGAAGGGGTATAAATACTCATATAATCTAATTAAACATCAACCTTTATAGTATCAATATGAATGGTAGTAATTAGAAGGAAAGCTAAAACAATGGAAATAAAGGCCATGATTTGGGTAATAGTTATTATTGTTATGATTGGACTATACACAATACAAGTAATTGATATGTTAGATGGAGGAGTAATTTTTATGGTGAGTGGGTCAAAATTCTTTTTTACCCTAATACTTTTTTATTATGTCCTAATTATTTATATATCTATGTTATCTATATGAAGATAACTAGAATGAAAAGTTGAAAATGCTCCTGTAAAGGTGTCTTTTGGAAAACATCATGTTATAACTAATAATCATCTTCATATTCTTTAACTATAATCTCCTATACAATGATTATGTATTCTAAATACTTTTCAATAAATTCCTCTTATAAATGTAAATAGATTAAATTTGATGGTATTTCAGCATGTGGAGGAGATATTTCTTCTAATGTAACTACAAGAGACTTGAAAGAACTAGGAAATATCCTCTTAGCCTGAGTGCTAGATAAAATACTATCAGTGAAGGAGAAATCCTTCCAAAAGTTTTTAAACTAAATGGGGTGGTTAATATTATTAAATTAGAGTATCTAAAGTAATATTAATTATAGGGACCAAAGAATTTCCCATAAAAATCTAAGAGGCATGTGGTTGAGGAGTCATACATAGTATAAGGCCTATGAGTGTCTTCCTTATTAGTTGTTCATCACTCTCTCCACCAAAATTTTATTTTGGATCCTCTATAATAAGTACATAAATCTTATTTATGTGAGGATCATACTAGATTTTTTGAGAAATTTCCACGGTCATCTCAACTGAATTAATTATAATCCATACTTTAGAATCATCTTCTTCGTCCATAAAAATATGGTAATATGAGTAATAAATGTGACTATAATTTGTTTTCAACCTTCCTCCACAATTATTTATGTTATTTACTACCCTTCCATTAGGATCCCAATACCTAAAACTAAAGGTGTAATTTTTTCATGTGTTGTGGGGCTCAAAACATTGGACTTAAATACTTGTATTGTTGCCTACCAATACTCAAGGGTGTTTTGTGAAAATCTTATAATCTATATGATTTATAATTAGAATCCATGTTTCTATATAATTGTTAATCTATCCCTTTCTATACTAATTTTTTTAGTACATGTCTAGGGAGATCCACCAATGTTCCTTATATTCTAATAACAGTGTGATCTAGGTAATACCAATAATTTCCCAATGTATTTAATGACCATATGATTTCCTTTAAGAGTCTGAGCATAGGTTTTTCATTAACATCCTTATAAACTAAATGGTATAAAATATATACATTTTTTTATATTATTTATTAACATATGAATGTGGAAAATGTTGAAATCATTACAAATTCTACTAATTCACTCCCCTTGGTTGCCATTTAGCTTCTTTGTAGGGGTAATTATGTCACATATAACATATAAAATGTATGCCATCATAAAAAAATGGTCATCTAGTCTATTCAAGGATACCCTTTGTTGTTTCAAATTATATCTAATGATCTCCCTGATGGTAGAAATTTTCCTATCACATAGAATCATTGATAGTAAATGGACCCAAACATCATTTACATATGTTATAAAGGAGGCTATGTATATTATATTCATTAGGGCCATGGCTATCCTTAATCCTATCCTAAATTTCATAATAAGAAGATTATTCATTTTTGTGCAAAGTTATTTGGGTCATTTACCCAACCCTTAAGTGTCTCTCTAACTTTGTTGTCTTTAAGCCAGTTTAAAACTATTAAAAATTCATATACTATATCATTTTGAGGTAGGATATAGTATCTCTCAAATTAAATTATGGATATTAAATCTATAGGTTCCTTACCATTGATATTATGGAATATATAATTTTTTCATGCTTTGGCCATAAAAACATTATATAAAACATCAATTCAAGGAAATAACTTTGGTTTTACAACCACCTTTTGTAGTCATGTTACTTTAATGGCTAACAAATAATCTATGTATCCAATTTCTATAAATTATAAATATTCTTCATCATTTTATTGTTGGACTCTATATACTTATGCATAAAGAGATGAGTAATAGAGTAACTTGTTACTTGAGGCACTATAATAAAAAATAGTATCTATAAACTCTACTTGTGTCCCAAAAAATATTTATGGTACATGAGTGTTCTCTTCTAGAACAATTTTCATAGACTATTGATTTTTTTATTTGTATTATTAATTTTTTAGGGAATAAATGGATTTAAAAACCAATCAAATAATTAATTACTTTCAAAAATAGTTGTTGAATCAAATTAGGGATGATGAATAACTATGAGTGTCAAATTTATTACCATATATTATAATTAATTATAGATCAATAGTCTATGTCAACTATCTTTCCATTTTGAATTTGATTTTTATGAAATACACTTTCACATGGATTTAATTGACATGTGTCTTGTTGTCACTTCTTTCAGTTACTTAGTCACCCATTTTTATCTAATAAGTCCATCTGCTATTGATGGATATCTCTATTTTACTTAGCCTTGTATTATTTTAGGTTTCTATGAAGAGCTCACTGGGTTCATATTCGGTTTGAATTTTCAATTGTATCTATTATAATATTTTCAAGAATAAAATTAGAAAATTTCTAAAAATAAGTAATGGAATAATGTTACCTTGGAAATTAAACAAGACAACTTTGAGACAAAGGTGAAAAGTGGGGAAACCATCAAATGTTGAGAAACCCCACACTATTATGGAAAGATTGAAAAAATAATCTAAAACTATAATATCATGAAGAATATATGATAATACTAGTCTTAGGTGAAGAGATAAATAAGAATGCCAAAACAAGAGTAGATCAACAAGTATGAGTTGAGAGTGTACCGAGTGTTGAATAAAGAGAGAGGAGATCTATTTATAAAGATCTAAGAGAGAAAATGAGTTAAAAGGAAAATATTTAGCATGTGTTCCATGTGTCCCCAATCCTATTATAAGTGGTGAGGATGTGTGTGCTATGTGGGTGGAGAGTAGTTACATCCAAGTAACTTCAAAGCCTACAAGTAGACTAGAGAGATGAGTGACACCTCAAAAGAAAAGAATAAAATGAATTTATAAATATAATAAATGCACATATACATGATACTTAGGATAATATTGAATACCTATATTAAGGACCCAAATTAATGTTAATTCTTCAACACTCCCCCTTAAGCTTAAATTTGGGGTTACAAAAGTGGAGAAAAACTTTTACAAGTAAATATGGGAGTTGAAATTTCATAATAATCCCCCTTAATAGAAACATCCTTCAAGAGGAATTATAATATTTTGAGAAATAAATAAGAGAATATGTGGCCAAAATTCACAAACAATAAAGTATGATCACCAAAAATATCCAAGAATCCTCTTGAACAATGTGGTTAATCTATAATGGAACAAAGACCAACAATAAGGAGTAATGATCCATAAAACCTAAAAGACAAAACAAGCTAAGACCAATATTTCAAGTGAGGTAACCAATATTCCAAAAATAAAATTTACATACATAATGTAATAAAAGTAGATGTGAAGGTAAATGGAGCAAAAACAACTTCCATCATAAAGTGTGTAACCCTACACAAAAAGGAGTTAATCAAAATAATCAAACATATATTCTATACAATAAAAATCAAGGAATGCAATAAAAGAGAGAATATAAAAATGGAGATAAAGAATATGTGTTGCTTGAAAAATATATATTAAGTAAAGCATTAGAATAATTATCAAATTAAGACATCAAATTCTTGAGAAGATTCATTGTCCTTAAGAATCCAAATAATTTTACCCTTAGAGGTAAGAGCTAAAGTCATTTTCCAAAAATGAAAAGTATCATGCATGGATTTAAAATAGATTTTAATGGGTGAAATTTCAAACGTTTAGATATGCAATACCAAATTTTTCCATAATACACAAAATTTATCATTTTAAACCAAAGCATGAGCATTAGAAGCAATATAATTAAAATAAGTTGTATTTTATGTCTTTTGATGAGGAAGACAATAAGATTCCAAATTTTAATTAGAAGTATTTGAAGCATTATAGTTAAGGACTTTAGAATTTAAAATAGGTTTAGGAAATATAGGTTCAAGAGTACTATTTTTACACTTACTAATAACATCACCCAAATAGCCCATACTGTGCATTATTTTTAATCCATGGTTGGTAGAGGAAATATTGACATGATATTGAGTTTGTTTTGAAAACCAATGAAATTCATCAAAATTAGAGCTATTAGCATTAGAAAAAAAATGTGAATTTAGTATTTAGTGCATCAACATAAGATTGTGTATACAAGGGGAAATGCAACTGATTTACAAATCAATCTTAATTCAGAGAAGATAAATCACACTTACACTTCCACTTGTTGGTACATTTAGACAATCGGGGTCATGACCAAGATGGATCCATTAGACCTAACCAAGGGGTTCCTTACCAAAAAAATGTCACTAGAGAGGGTTATAAATCTTCTAGTCAAGTAATACCATACAGTAACCCTAGGTAAGCCCTATCATTTCTAAATTCACTAAGAAAATACAAAGTAAAGTAAAATTTAACCTAGTTCTCACCAAAGCTTGAGGCAAAAAATGAGGGTAACAAACATAAAAGTAAAAATGCATAAGATAATTTTACTTAATCTATGTACATATATAACCTTAATGCATAGAGAGATAAATAATTTAAAATCCATTACTTATGTTACTTCTATATACTAAAATAGAGGAGTAAAGTTAGAGATACTTACCTTGAAGATGAACCCATCAAGACTCAATCTCTCATTTGGAAAAAAGGTGCTCTGAAATAGGTTGTTATGATTTCTAAGGATCACTAAGATAGGCCAAAACATTGAATATTTTTTCATAAGACAATATTCTTCTCCAAGTAGAATCCCTAAGAAATAAATCCTCAAATAGAATGGTGCAAGAGCAAATTGTATAAAACTGAAAATTAATAATTAACTCTATCTCTCTCTAAGAAATGGTGAAAAAGATGTGTTTATATAACTGAATCTAACCCTAAACCTTTCTAAAAGTTTAGTTGATAGTGTCAGTCCAATTTGAACCTGTATCATTAATTGGTAAAATTAATTTAGTTCCATCCATAATGTTTTAATATTAAATTTAATACATGGTTTTCCTAGGCTCACAGTATTCGTTAAATGTCAAATACAGTTTTTGGCTTAGGTAAGGGCTGACTAAGGTGGTGAACTTATTAAAGGGGTATGTAAGGGAGGTGTCAAATCTTAGGGAAGTGTATAAGAGATTTTTTTTGTTGTTTTCAAGTGGTGTTATAGGGGACAATAATATTGAAAAGTAAGAATGATCTACCCACCCCTTTCCTGGTACACTCTTTAAATCACGCACTCAAAGAGATTAAAACTTGATACATTCCTATAAAATAAAAAACATTAGTAATAAATAAAGTTTGAAAATATTATGTGTATACAAATTTTATTATGTGTATTTGTTCATCATGTCTCACTAAGGTGTAATAGGGGATGGTGCTTCGAGAAAATAAAATAGAAACACACAACATTGAAGATAAATAAATTATAGTATTTTAAAGCATAAAATAAATAAAAGTAAATGACTAAAATAAAATAACTAAAAATGCAAGTAATGTATGCATACCTTGACTCACCTTTATTTCTAGATGGTTGTCTATTGTGTTTGTATTTTTCATCATGGAGGGTGTAGAGATTGCTTTGGACAAACCCAAGGATACAAAAATAAAGATAAAAAACAAACAAACACAGAAAAACCAAGATAAATAAAATGTGTAGGCATGATGTACTTGGAAATTTGGTAAGCTAAAGAGATAAATGCTAAGTTAAGACAAAATGACCAAGTCAAAAATTTAGAGTAAATTAGGTAATCAAAAATCTAGGGCTTTTAAATGAACAAAAACTCAAAAAAGTTCAACTTAAGTAAGAAAGGTAAACAAACCAAGTCAAACTAAGAATACAAGTAAAAATGGCAATCAAACATCAATATAAAATTGGTAAAAATCTTTACATAAATAAAGATGGGAATGCAATCATAAAATAACATTGATGAGTGAGCGGTAACAATCCTTACTCAATCATCAATGAAAAACATACATGAAAGGAAAAACAATATTGGTGAGTGAGAAGTAACAATCCAAACTCACTCAATAATAGAAAAATTATGGAAAGATTTAAATAGATGTAGTTGTCTAAAAAAAGAATGAAAATATATAAACAGACGTAGTTTTTTGAAAGAAGGGACTAATAATAAAACAATAAAATGAAACTAAGGAAATTATATTAATGTGAAGTAATGGTGTAAAGAAAATAATGCGCAACCACTAAATCATATTGTTTTATTCTAAGGATAGATAAAACCGAAACAAAATAGTGTTAGTGTATTTTAAGATGTGAATAAGAGGGAATATAGAAGTGGGTAAATATATTTAGAATCAAACTTTCCTATCAAGGGGGGAAGTGAAATGGGTGGTGGGGTAAATGAAGGAAAAAATCAAGGTAGATAAAAATCTCTATCAAAGTCAAGACACTATAATTAGGTTTATCAAAATAAGAGGACTTTCAACATTAAGGAATTTGAATAACTTATTCTAACCACACAAATATTGGGTCATCAAATGAAGTATGTATATCATCCTATGAAGGATATATGCATAAAAATTGAAATGGACCTACGTTCCCAAAACATTTTCCCCCTTTTCTTAGGACCCTTTATATATCCATCAGTTTACTATGAAGATTAGGTACTTAGATTTGCATCTTTTAAAAAGATCCAAATATCTCATCATCCAAGTGGCACAATGGAATCACCTCTAGGCTTGTGGGAATCCTAGAGAATGAGGTAAATCTATAGATAGGGCTAGCTTTCTTGATGTACCACTTTAGATTGCAACTACTACTAAACTTGGGGGGTGAAAAGGGAAAGAGAAAATTGTTTTAAAACTAACCTAATAGAGTAAATACACCAAATTTACTAATGTAATCAAACCATATTAATATTACACTTTAAATCAAAGGAAAAACTAAACATACACTTCTCCAATCTTCATTTTCTCACATCAATGTTACATTGTGAGGTTATGGATGAATGTGCAAAGCTAGGAAGACTAGAAAAGAGGAATATGAGGGAACTAATGAAAATAATAACTCAAAAAATCCTTGACATGTCATAAAACACGTCACATGAATTGCAGAAATAATTTTTCCAACTATAAATAGGATGAAAGAATGATAACACATGTTTAGGAATCCATAGTCTTCACTTATGCAAAATTAAAAAATCCAAATGAACACACTAAGAACAGTAATGGAAGAGGTAAAAATAAGTTTTATTATTGATAAAAAATTATACATTTTATCATGGATTTGCCATACTCAGGTGGAGCATCTAATACAATGCCAAAATGGCTAGTTCTTATAGAACTTGTGAGAGAGAAAAGAAGAGAGAAGTCTAAGCGTCAAAATAAAATTTTAAAAGATAATTAAAGGATTTAATTTCTCATGTATATGGTGTATTTTATAAACCATTAAAGGTATATAATTTAAAATTTCAATCCAAGTCATAAAATTCATGAAAAGTGGTAAGAAACTCCTCATTTTGGCTTAGAAAACTACCTTCATGATTTGGACCTATTTAAACGTTCCATAATGATTACGATCAGGTAAAAATTATTGAATGGAAGGGGAAGATATTACACATTACTCTCCATGAATTTTTTGTATTTTTGGTCCTATATAAACCTCTAAAAGTTAACCATCATCATTTGTTATCTAAAAAACACTCCTTTCTTGCACCCTATACACATGGCTCACAAAAAGAGATCAGTTTCTCATGAAAATCCATAAAATTTATTGGATTATGTGTTAATTCCCTCCATCTCCTTATAATCATCAAGGACTCCTTAAAATTACCCCAATTTAAAATCTCTACCCTTCTCACTAGTTTGTCTAATATGCTAGTTTTGACTAGCTAAGTTGAAGCACCTAGTTGAGACACTTAGGAATATTTTCAAGGAATTAAATTGAAATTTGGAGTTATATTAAGTATTAATATTTTTATCCATGTTATTTTCATCTCTTGAAACCTCCTAAAACCTACAAAACACATAAAAAGTGAGAAAAAACTTGTTTTGTACTATGTTTGTACAGTTATATATAGTTATTTGGCATGTGGAGTAGCTTGAAGGAGTAATTTTAAATTTAAAATAGGTATCATGGTCCAAATTTTTCATTTGTATATCTATCCAACTCCATTTTCATAAACTAGTTCAAGATAAGGGTTTAATAGGGTTTTAGGTTTGTTTTGAGTCTTAAGCTTTGTTCATAAAAGTCTGACATCCAAGTTGCCAACCAATTCCAAAAAAAAAAAATTTCAAGACCCTCCTTAAAATCCATAAAATTCTCATATTCCTATGCAAATCATCATGAAATATGTGAGAATTCAAAGTTCTCCTACCGAGTTTGTTTTCTTCCTTCCTGCAAGTCTGAATGGGTTTTGAGCTCAAAAATGACCTTTTCATGGTTTATTTTTCATATATTAGATTTAATACATCTGTACATATCCTAAAAACATATCCCAATCCACTTTAATGCTTTCCTAAATTTGGAATTGAAAATGGCATCCTCTTTGACTCCTAGGCCTCACCATGCCTAATAATTTACATGTACTTTAAAACCTAAAATGACCATTTTAATTTTTTACCTATATCCAAAAGGATAAAACATATATTAAATTATCTCATATATATTTTCCAACTTTTTATATGGCCTACCTAAGGCTATAAAAGTGAAAGGCTCTTAATTGGCTACTAGGCCTTAATTTTGCCCATTAGGTTTAATTGCAACCCTTATAGTTTAGAGCACTCCATTTGGTTTCCTCCTTATAAATAATTTTTTTTTATGTTATTTTATATGTTTTAAATCCTTTAATACTTATTTTAATGGTATCATTAGCTTCTAGTTCACCCATTTATCCTCGTTCTTCAAGGTTACAGGTTTAAGCATGTGGGAAGTACCCTCTATCTCAGACAATATAGAGGGTACTTCCCCACTTTTTATAGGAAAAATTGATATTAGATAGAATTATATAGGTAGTGAGGATGACCTATAAAATATTTTATCTCTTTGTAACCTCATTTTACCTCTTAAAACTTACAAAATTCAAAACTATCTCCTAGGAAAGTAGACAGACTTTATGGATTTCTAGTGTGGGCTGTGTTTACTTGATTAGGATTAATTCCTCTAATGTATATCCAAATATAAGAGTATTATGATATAATTTTATTAAATAATAATTTTATTTTATTGTTAAAAAAAAACTCCAACCTCCTTACATGCCTCTTTCATTTATGAATCCTTAAGACCGTGTTTTGCATGAATGACTATGTTTTGCAAACATGGGCACCTAAAGGTTATCTTTATATGTTTTGGATTGAGAAAAGACTTTAAAAACCTAAATTTATTATCCTTTAACTCTTTAATATTCATTTAAATTTTTTTCCACGCAATTCAAGTTTTCAAACATCACTTTCTAGTCTGCTACCTATTATAGTCATTAAGGTTGGTTGTAGGTGTGCATTTAAGATTATCAATGGTTTATAGAGGTTTGTCCATCATGTTTAGAGAAAATTTATATGATAAAGGTTTTTAATAATGTTATCAATTTTTTTTTTCATCACTCTAATTATCTATACCACTTTACATGTCTCTTGAACACCCAAATTGAGTTCCTTCTCTACCTCTGACTGAGAAACTCTGCTTGCCCCTACTTGTAGGTGAGTATAAGACCAACTAAGCTCAGTCATGATGTTGGAGAGAGTCCCTTGAACCAATTTTATGTCATGTAATAATTATTTCATTTTTAAATCACTTTTATTTTTCATTGAAACCCAAACTATACTCTCCTTGGACTGAGACACTTCTCCCCTTAAGACCCTATTGTAGATGCACATTTTCACAATGTATGAACTACAAGTATGAAAAAAGGAACCAAGACCATATATCCTTTATTATTGATGATTAATTATGCCATTAATTTTTAATTAAATACTTGTAAACATATTCATGGTTGGCATGGTTTAATTTTGTAACTCTTGGATAAATAAAGTCCATTTAGGACTCAGTCTTGTAGATATCACTAAAGGAATTTACTCACGAGTTGGCAAGTTTGACACTCCAAAACTCCATCCTCTCCATACCTTCAGACCCTCATATTTTGATTAGTTCCTTTTTTTTATAGTGGATATGAATTATACTAATTATATGTATAATAGGTAAATTTAAATATTATTATATTATTACAATAGAACCTCCAAGATCTCTATTTTGCTCCTTTTGGGATTGGAACCTTGAATACTATCATTTGACCTTTGAAGGTAGCTTCCACTTACATTTAGCAACTTATCCCTTTTAAAAAAAATTTAATGACATTAATAATATGTTGGGACTTTAATTAAATATTCAACATGTGTTTCAACACTCCAATATGACATCAGAGCTCTCTATCAAGGCACCTGTAGGTGAGTAATATCATGCATATAGGCAGTGAACATGAGTTAGAGCAATATACCAAATATTCTACATTCATATTCAAATGGTTTCTCATTAATATATTCAAATAGATATGTAAATATATTTAAAATCTTAGAACAAGGTCTCCCACTTCCTTTGCAATGTTTAATCTCCATGAGAGCTCTTGGTTGACTATATATGATAGTCATGGCACATGCTGACTATATCATGGTTCATGGAGTTTTATTTTAAGAATAAATTTTCAATGTGAATGGAATAAATATGACCTTTAAAACATGTAAATTAAACTATCACAACCCTCTATGACCATTCACAAGTATATAAATTCAAAAAATAATGGAACCTGCCAACAACATAGAATGGACCAATTCTACAAAATTGAGGTTATTGGCTCATCCAAATACCACAAAACATGAAAAAAATATATGGAAAATTTTAATAATACTTAAACATTATTTATAAGAAACATCAGTAGCTATATTTTATTGAATCTCCCAAATGAGATCAAAACCCATACAGTACATGAAACAGCTAGCAGACTTACACAATCAACTTCATGACAATGGTTCATGAATAAAAGGAAACAATTATTCAAAATTATTATATTAAAATTAAGGTATATTAATTCAATTTAACCTCCCAAAATCATTTAACCTGAAACATTTTTAGTTGACCATATGAAGTACAAACCTGAATGTCACTTCTGCATGTCTAAAAGGGCAAGAAAGAGTAGAATAGTTTTGAGAAATAAATGGAACTTCCAGATCAAAAAAAATTTGGTATGAGATTTATTAATATTAATAGTCACATTTAAACCTTTTTCAAGTGGCACACTTCCTAATGAGGCCATACAAGTGCAATTTTCTTCCTTTTCTTTAAAAAACTAACTTTTCTTCTAATGAACCTATAACTTTTAGTTACTGATAGTTTTTAATACTTATTAGGACATATCTCATGTGAAATAACCCATTTAGACCTTCATATTTCCCAATAAATCTCTATAAAGTATTAAATGCACCCTTTTGACCCCTAAAATGATCCAAAATGATAAATGGACATAAAAACAAACTGACCAAGTCTTATATAACATTAATTGACATAAATTTAACTATAACACACCCTATGCCACTAATATTACACCCCATATAGACCTATAAGATCAATATTTTACTATAGGTGCCCAAATTTTACTAAAAAATCAAATTTGGTCAACAAATTAGTGACTCATAGGGGTAGTATGCCTGCTATACTAACTAGACTAGTAGCCTTATCTTTCCATTAGGCTTACGAATCATCCAAAGTCTAAGACAAAAAAGGAAAAATTTTACTATTGACCTTGAACTTTGATCAATATAAAGCATAATAATTGACTACCTCAACACACAAAGCAAAGACACACACAACAAAGAGAGAAAACACACACACACGCGCGCGCGTGCGCACACGCACACGCACACGTACGCACGCACATGCACACACACACACACACACACACACATGTGCTCAAATCACTTTGGGGAATCAAAGAACAAACTATTATATAAAACTAAAAATATAACCATACCTTCCTCCTAGATTAAGGGGGAAGTTTTAAACTATTATTTCTTTATGACATGGAGGATTTGGTGAGACATGTAGCCTTTTGATCTCTAGCATTGATGCCTCTAACTCTTTAAAAATGTTTTCCAACTTCATTGGCATGATACTCAATTAGAACAAGTAGATCCAACGAAATTGGCCAAGGAAATGAATTCTTCTTGTGTCCAAATAGCCTCAAATTTATCATATGATCATTCAACTATGATATCTAATGGTGATTCAATAAGGCATACCTATTTATCTTCTATATTTTTCTCAATAAGATTGGGCTTCCTCTTAGCTACAAGTTCTTATATCTCACCATGAATCTTTTAAAATTATTCCCAATCTTGGTCATTGTCCTCCATGAAATATTCTTTATTCACCTTGTCATACACATGGCCCTCAACTTATAAAATGTCTTCAAATTCTTAAAGTAGATATATTTGTAGCTACCAATCATATTTGTATTCTATATCATTTATAACCACTACCTCTTCAATATTTAAATGGTCATCCATAACCTCATGATCAAACATGGAGTCTTCTTCATGATGCTCTTTCTTCAAATCTTGGGTACACTCCTCATGGATACACATCCCCTCAAATATGGAGGCAAGGGCTTGTGAATTTTCCTTCTATTCACCAAGGGGAGTCCTTATGGTGATTTATTCCTTATAATCACTCATGAGGTTTTTTTTATTAGCCATTAATTGAGCTTTCTCACCCTCACTTGCTCTTATAAAGATAGGCTCTTCTTCCAAGATTTCCTCTTTGTCACAAAGAAATAATTCTTCATTATCAAAAAAATAAAGAGATTAAACATAAGAGCCTACCTATTCTTCATAATTAAGACCTCTTGAGGGTTTTCAAATTAAACCTCTATTGTCATAATCTGATCTTGTTTGTCAACGACTACAAGATATCTAACTTCTTTCATGGTGATGCCAAGATTAAGCATCTTAAAATTTGGTGACTTAGACTAATGAGGTTGCCAAGGAGTTGCATTCTCTCAAGTAAGAGTTCTGAATTTTCTTCAACCAACTACTCTTATTTTGGCTCCCACACCATAGGTCCATCAAGGTAAAGGGTGATGTGATGAGGACAAAAGGAACTAGTTGGTGGAGGGGGAACATAGGGATAAAAATCATATTTAGAATGCAAAGTAAGAGGATATTTGGGAAGATATTGAGGAAGGGGAGATGGGGTGTGTTTAGACATAGGATTTTATTTTGGTTCTAAACCTTCCATCACACCTTGACTTAGAAATTTCATCTTTGCTTATAACTCCTCTATTTTCTTGGCTAGATTCTCATGAAAAATCTTTTCTTGAAGGTCATAGGAATCATCATGAGCATGTGGAATGTATGAGGGTTTCCATGGAACACAAGAATATTCTTAAAGAAGTGTGAGAGGGACTTGAAAAGAATCAACTTCATTCACCACTTCACACTCCTTATCAACCAAACTTCCATCCTCTTTCTTTCCCCATGATTTAACTATCTTACTCTAGATTAGAATGTTAGGATTAGAAGTCTTTACTTGAGGAAGGGTGGGAGGGGTCGGTATATAATCAAGATCCTTCTCAATTTCACACTCTATATCAAGACTTTTCTTCTCTTCATTTCCCCATGACTCTACTATCTTATTCCAACTTAAGACATTGAGATTATGAGTCTTCTTTTGACGTTATGGGGATGCAATGTGAGAGGGTAATGAAGGATTGAAATCCACTTCCTTTTATTCAACATGGACTATTGTATATGCATATTTTCCAATCCAATCTACCTATCAAGATTAGCTTCAAACATAAGGTTTATCTTTTCAATTCTTTCCTCCAATTGATTGGGAAAATGATGACTTTGATAGGCTTGATTTGGCTCATGAGTATGGGTCATGTATGTTTGGTATGAAACTTGGGGAAGTGGATATGAAGGTTGATAGGTATGGTGAGGTTGTTTTTCATGAACTTCTAGCCTATCCACTAAGGAAGAAACTAAACCACTCACATCAAATATCTCATTTGTGAGACTTTGCCAATTGGCTCTCTCAATAGGTACCCACTCTCTTTTTATCTACATTAATGCTTCTCTCACATTATAAATGACATGATTAAGAACCTCAATACCACATCCTCTTTTTGTGTCAAGATCCAACCTATATTTTCCATAGCCCAAGAGTGTCTTCTTGAAGGTAGAAATGGGTTGGCTTGAGGAATGGCTAGGTTGAATAGGAGTAAGACATGGAGAAGGTTTATTTTAGGAATGATATAATTCATGCATGGGATGACAAGGATCATATTGGGTTTGATAAGGATCATGAAAATATTTACCAATGACTTGTTCTTATTGATAAGGAATGGTACAAGCTTGAAATGTCTCACCAACTTGTAGAGAATAAAACTCAACACCAAAGTCAGCCATAAAACTTCATTGAAAGCAAAAACACAAAAAAATATGTTACCATTAATATTTAAAGGATAACTTGGGCTGCTTGACCAAATTATATATCTTCATATTCACCAATGATGCTTTGATAGATGCCTCCAAAGTCTGATTTCTTGAGAGATAACACCAAAAAACTATCAACTTCTTGGACCAAGAGTCACACTAGACATGTTAAAAACTATTGTCACTTGGATTTTCATCCTTTTAGGATATTAAAATCTCTCCTCATCTATGTTGAATAATGGAATCACTTTTAGGCTTGTAGGCATCCTAGGGAATGAGGTGAATCTCTAGATATGGCTAGCTCCCTTGATGTACCACTTTGGATTGTAACTACTACTAAACTTCAGGTGAAAAGGGACATAGAGAAATGAAAGAAAAATAACCTAAGGGAGGTGATACACCTAATTTATTGATGACATTCAACCATATGCATATTACACTTGAAATCAAAAGACAAACTGAACATACACTTCTACAATCTTCATGTTCTCTAATCAATGTTACATTGTGAGGTTATGGATGAATGTGAAAAGCTATGAAGACTAGACAATATGCCTATGAGGGCACTAATGAAAATAATAACTCACTCAATCCTTGAAATATCATAAAATAATTCACATGCCCTATAAGAAGACATTTTCCAACTATAAATGGGATGAAAGAATGACAAAACATGCTAAGGAATACATTGTATTCACTTATAATAAATCAAACATTCAAAATGAACACACTAATAAAAATAATATAAGAGGTAAAAATTGGTTTTATTAATTATAAAATTTATATATTTGATCAGGGCTTCACCATACTTAGGTGGAGCATCCAATAGAATGCCAAAATGGTTAGTTCTTATAGAACTTATGAGAGAAAGAAAAAGAGAGAAGTATAAGGATCATAAGGACACTTGTATATATGATTAAAGGAGTTAATTTTTAATGTATAGATGGTATGATATGAACCATGTAAGGTTTGGGGGTATAAATATCAATCCAAGTCATAAACTTCATAAAAAGTGGCAAGAAACTCCTCATTCTGGCTCAAAAAACTATCTTCATGATTTTTACCTATTTTAACATCCCATAACTGATTATTATCAGGTAAAATTATTTTAATGTAAGGATATTCTCTCAAAAATTCCTCTCCATGCATTGGTTCTATGATTGGTCCTATCAGATAACACTCCTTTCATGTACCCAACACACATGACTAGCAAAAATAGATCAGTTTCTCATGAAAATATATAAAAGGTAGTGGATGACATGTTTTAAGGCCATAAATGGCCTTATAATCTTCAGGGAGACTTTAAAATTACCCCACTTGAAAATCTCCACATTTCTCACTAGCTTGTCCAATAAGCTAATTTTGACTAGTTGAGTTGAAGTACCTAGTTGAGACACTTAGGAATATTTTAAAGGAATTAAAATGACATGGGGAGTTATCTAAAGTCTTAATATTTATATCCATGTTATTTTCATCTCTTTAAACCTATTAAAACTTATAAAACACATAAAATAGTGATAAAAACCATATTTTGTACTATATTCGTATAGTTTCGTACAAATAGTTAGCATGTGGAGTATCTTGAGGGAGTAATTTTAAATTTAAAATATTTATCATGGTAAAAATATTTCATATATATATCTATCCAACTCCATTTTCATAAACTAGTTCTAGTTGAGGGTTTAGTAGGGTTTTAGGCTTGCTTTTTCTCTTAAGCTTTGTTCATACAAGTATGATGTCCAAGTTGCCAAACAATTCCAAATAATCATTATTCAATACCTACTTAACATAATTTAAATTATTATATTACCATGCAAATCATCATGAAAGGTGTGATCATTCAAAGTTCTCCTATCGAGTTTATTTTCCTCCTTACAAGTTTGAATGGGTTTTGAGCTCAAAAATGACCTTTTCATGGTTTATTTTTCATCTATCAGCTTTAATACATCTTTAAAGGTCCTAAAAACATATCCCAATCCACTTTAATTATTTCGCAAAGCTATAATTGAAAATGGCCTCCTCTTTGACTCCTAGGCCTCACCATGCCTAATAATTTACCTGTACTTTAAAACTCAAAATGACCCTTTTCATGTTTTTCATGTATCCAAAATACTCAAAAATATCTAAAACTATCTCATATACATGTTAAAACTTGTTATAGGTCCTACCTAAGGTTATAAATGTGAAAGGCTCTCAATTTGGGTACTAGGCCTTAATTCTGCCCATTAGGTTTGACTACAACCCTTGGAGTTTAGAGCAATCCATTTGGTTTCCTAATTTTAAATAATGTTTCTTTTTTTTTAATTTTGATGTTGTATTATATGTTTTAAAACCTTCCATACATATTTTAATTATCTCTTTATCTTTTGGTTCACCCATTTGTCCTCATTCTTCAAGGTTATATGTTCAAGCACAAGGGAAGTACCCTTTGTCTGAGACAAAATAGAGGGTATTTCCCATATTTATCTAGGAAAATTTAATATTGGATAGAATTATATAGGTATTTATTATTAAATATAAAATATTTTATCTCTTTTTAACATCATTTTACCTCTCAAAACCTACAAAATCTAAAACTATCTCATGGGAAAGTAGACAGACTATATGAATTTCTAATGTGGACTATCTTTACCTTATTAGGGTTACTTCCTCTGATGGATATCCAACTATAATATTATTATGAGATAATTTTATTCATTAATATGGTTCTTTTATTATTACAAAACACTTGAACCTCCTTACATGCCTCTTTTATGAATGAATCATTAAAACTATGTTTTGCATGACTGACTGTGTTTTGCAAACACGGGAACCTATAGGTTATCTTTGTGTGTTTTGGATTGAGAAATTCATTTAAAAACATCCATTTAGTCTCATTTAAATATTTATTGTTAATTTAAATTAATTTTCATGCAATTTAAGTGTGCAAGCATCACTTTCTAGCTTGTTACCTGTCACAGTCATTAAGGTTGGATGTAGGTGTGTATTTAGGATTATCAGTGGTTTATATACGTTTGTCAATCATGTTTAGAGATAATTTATATGATCAAGGTTTTTAATAAATTTATCACTAGTTTTTTTCATCACTCTACTTCTCTATACCCCTTGTCTCTTAAACATACAAATTGAGTTCCTTCTCTGCCTTTGACTGAGAAACCCTGCCCCTACATGTAGGTGAGTATGGGACCAACTAAGCTTGGTCATGATTTTGAGAGAATCCCCTAAACCATTTTTATTTCATGTATCATGTATTTAGTTTTTAACTCACTTATATGTTTCATTCAAACCAAAACTATATTCTCCTTGGACTAAGAAACTTCTCCTCTTAAGACCCTACTATAGATGCACATTTTCATAATGTATGGACTACACATATGAAAAAAGGAACCAAGACCATCTATCCTTTATTATTGATGATTAATTATGCCATTAATGTGCAATTGAATCCTTGGAAACATATTTATTTTTGGCAAGGTTTAATTTTGTAACTCTTGGATAGATAAAGGCCATTTAGGATTGAGTACTATATATATCACTGAAAGAATTTAGTCATGAGTTGGCAAGTTTGAGACTCCAAAACTCCATCCTCTCCATACCTTTAGAACATAATATTTGGTATATTTCCTCTTTGTGCTAGGGGATATGAAATATTATTATTATATGTATAAAAGGGAAATGGTAACCTTATTATATGATTCCAATAGAACCTCCAAGATCTTTATTTTGCTCCTTTAGGGATTTGAGCCATAATTACTATCATTTGACCTTTGAAGGTATATTCCACTTACATTTACCAAATTATCCTTTTAAAAAGTCTGACATGACCTTCATAATATGTTAGGACTTCAAGGAAAAATTCAACATGTGTTTCAACACTCCAATATGACATCATAACTCTCTATCAAGGCAACTATAGGTAAGAAATATCATGCATATAGGTAGTGAACATGAGTTAGAGAAATAAAACAAATAGTATACCTTCATAATCAAATTGTTTCTCCTTAATATGGTTAATATATATATCAAGATATTTCAAATCTTAGAATAGGGTCTCCCACTTCTTTTCCAATGTTTAATCCTCTATGAGAGCTCCTAGCTAACTGCATATGATGGTTATGATTTTCAACTCATGGAGTGTGATTTGAATAATAAATATGAAAGGTTAAGGGAATAAATATGACCTAGAAAACAAGTAAATTACACTATCATAAACCTTTGTGACCATTCATAAGAATAAAAATTTAGAAAACAATTGAAACCTGCCAACAACATAGAATGGATGAGTTCTACAAACTTGAGGTTATTGGCTCATATAAACACCATAAAACATGAAAAAAAATAGGGACCATTTGAGGAAGAATTAAAAATCATCTAAAAGCAACATAAATGTCTATATTATATATAATCTCCCAAATGAAATTAAAACCCATAGGGTGCATGAAAGAGCTAGCATACTTGCACAATCAACTTCATGAGGATGGTTAATGAATCACAAGACACCATTATTAAAATTTATTATATTAAAAATAAGGTATCTGAGTGTAATTTAATCTCCCAAAATATTTTGACTTGAAAAATCTTTAACTGATCATATCAAGTACAAAGTTGAACGTCATTTCTACATGTCTAGAAGGGCAATAAAGGATTCGAATGGTTTTAATAAAGAAATGGAACTTATAGATCAAACCAAATGTGGGAATTAGCTCTAAGAATATGAAGAGTCACACTTCAAATTTTTCCAAGTGGCACACTTCCCAAGGAGTTTGTACAAGTGCCATTTTCTTCCTTTTCTTTAAGAAAACTAATGTTTCTTTTGATGAACCTACAAATTTTAGTTAATCATAGTTGGTTAATAATTATTAGGACATATGTCACATGATATCACCCATTTATACCTTCACATTTCCCAAAAAACTTGTACAAAACATTGCACCATTTTGACCCCTAAAATGACCCAAAATTATAAATAGATATAAAAAATAATTGACCAAGGCCCGTATAACATTAATTAACATCAATTGAACTATAATACACCCCATGACACTCATATTACACCCATTATAGACCTATAAAATCAATATTTTACTATAGGTGCCCCAATTTGACTAGAAAGTCAAATTTGGTCAACAAATCACTATATATTATTTTGAATTCTCTTATTCCAGTCTATTAGCCTATTGCACCCCAATGGACCTCATCTCTATCATGAGGCTAACTATGGATTTTTAGCTTTAGTCAGAGATAGGATATGTGCTATAAATCATGTTTTTTGGTATGATGTTGACTTTTATATTTGTATATTTCTTTTTGATCATTACCTTTTGTTTTAAATGATTTGGCTTTTAAAATTTGATGGATTTTGTTATCCTCTTCTATACATATTCAGAGAATGAAACATGGGTGATATAAATTAATATCATTTAAAAAGTTTAGACTTGGTAGCTAAGAAAGAGAAATTAGAGAGGATGGCTATATACACATGATATTTTCAAACTTTATCAATTATTGATGTTTTCTCTCTTGAAAGAACCTATTAAGTCTCAATCTCTCTGAGTGCATGCCTTAAAGGGTGCACCAAAAAATAGATGGATATACCATTGGTTATTTACAAGATTGTTGTCCCCTATACTTCCACTTACCATCTATACAGCCTTATCCTATATACTTCCCTAAGCCTTGCCTCATATCTTACACACTCCAACAAGCATGTCATCACCTTATGTAGCACCTTCCTAAGCATATAACCCTTTTTGATAGTTTACATTACACTATCAGCCTAGGCTAACCCTATTTCAACTTGTTAAAAGCATGTTATGGGTCTAGGTTGGATTTGGCTGACTTAGACTATGACCTAACTTAATTTTATTAAATAATGATATAGAGTTGATTAGGATAACCCTACTAACTAAAATTTTATAAAGGTTTAGGGTTAGATTCAACTATATGTATACATTCCTTTCACTATTCCTTAGAGAAGAGAAGAAGAAGAATATTATATTGTGCATCTTCTTATCCACCATTCTACTTGAGGAGTATAGCTTATGGTTTCTATACTTTCTTTGGAGATACATATCTTATCTTATGGAGAAGTCTTTTAGATGCATAGAGAATTTGTGTAGCCTAGATTTGACTTATCATTATTATCCTTACATACCACAATAACCTCTTTCTAATCACCTTGGCTAAGGGAGAGATTGAGGCTCAATGGGTTTGTTTTCAAAGGTATGTATTCATAACATTATTCCTCCTTTGTAAGAGTAGATAGATTTGAATTTGTACTTCTCTCCATCATTAGGATTTCATATAAATTTATTTGAGTAGATATCTTCTATGCATATTTACTTTTTATGTTTATTACCCCCACTTTGAAGCACAATATTTGGTGAGCACTAGATTAGATATTTACTTTACTTTGCATATACATTGTGAATATAAAAACATAAGACCTAGCTGTGGTTATTGCATAGTGTTTCTTGACTAGAGGATTCAAAAACCTCTCTAATGATGTTATTATAATAATATATCCCTTGGTTAGATATAGAAAATCTATCTTGGTCATGACCCAAAATATCTAATGTATCAATAATCAAAAGTGTAAATAGGATTTATCTTATTTGAGCTAGGATTGATTAATAGATTAGTTGCATTTCCCTTTGTATACAATGGTGTTTGAGAGTCTTGTTCATTCATGTGAAATAAAAGTGATATCTTAACTTTGACCTTTTTTATCCAAATTTGAATGAAAGGAAATGAAATAAATATGAATGAACCTAAAATAATTTAAATTACTTCAAATCATTAAAAGTGTGACCAAGTGAAGAGGGATACAATGATAGGTAATTATTATTCCTTATCATAAGAATGTATGAAAGTGTAGGTAAATATGCTAACATAGTTTATTTTTCAAGTTTTAGCTACAAAATAAACAAAAACTAAAGTTGAGAATATGGGATCACAAAATTGTAACCATTTCTTAACATTCTAGAAAAGGAACACTTAGTTTAGTAAAGATGTTTTTGAAATATTAAGGTGATTTTATGAGGAGAGCCTGGCCATATCCATAGTCTTTCACTGAAACTCATAAAAGATAAACCCAAGTGGGTAAAATGATGGAGAAATGATATTTTTGAGTAAGGCATGGTTCTATCCATGGTATTACATTACAAATCCCAAAAGAAAAACCCAAGAGGGTGAATAAAGCATGAGAAAATAAAATTGTAAAAATGGTGTTTGTGAGGAGGGCCTAATCTTATCCATGTTCTTACACTACAACTCACAAAATATAAACTTAAGAGGGTGTAAAAAGAATAAAAAAATAAAAAATTTGATATGAAAACCAATGAAATCAAAAGTAATTCATTATTAAAACTGGGTCCTACCCATGGTATTAAAATGAAACTCATGAGAAAAAGAAACCAAAGGACCAGGGGAAGGAACTAAGGTTTGCATAAAGAGAAACTATTGCAGAGGGTGAGATCCATGTATAAATCATGTAACAAGTGTTAGTAGGATTATATATATATATATATATATATATATATATATATATAAAATCCTACTAACACTTGTTACATGATTTATACATGGATCTCACCCTCTGATATATATAAGGATTATAAGAAGGGAAATATATAAGAAAAATATTTCTTAAAGAATTATGCATTAGTGGGTTCTTTGAAAACATGGCCTTAATTAGTTTAGAGGTGATAGGTGGTATGACCTATAATTCCTTTTATTAGATAAGGGACCCACCATTTTTGAGAATATTTGACTTATTTATCATGCGTATAGTCTAAGTTAAGGAAGTGTGAAATTTAACCATTTTATTATGTTGTTTGGTAGTATGAGCCTTGTATTGGTAGTTATGTTGAAGAACGACTAGATGGATTTCATCAAGAAGATCAAGGACATGAAATCAAGATTCACATATTCATTCATTAAGAATGATATTTTGAAAATATATACGTAATGAGGAAATCTTGACTTCTAATGGTAAGATGGACTTAAAACCATAGGCTAGTGAGAACAGTGTTTCTCCAATGGTAGTACATATGCTAGTACAATAAGACCAAAGTGAAAAATATAAATGAAGATTCCAATAAGTGTGAGTTTATTAGATGGTCTTTTAAAGAATTTTATTGATAATTTAATTGATTTCCTCAGCTTGGCCATTGAATTGTGGATGGTAGGGTGTCAAGAATTTGTGAGATATTTTAAATTTAACACATAACTGCTTCATGCCCTTATTCTTGAAATTACCACCATTATCAAAAATGATAGTATGGGGAATTATAAAATAATAAATTATTTGGTTAAGGATAAATTTAGAAATAGTGGTTTGTGAGACATTGACAAAAGGCATGGCTTCTACCTATTTGGTAAAATATTAAGTATGAGTGATGATAAAAACATGACCATCTTATGATCAAGGTAGTTTGCCAATGAGATATAATCCCCACATGGAAAACAACCAATAGGATTTTATAGTTTAGATATTAGGTGGTGGTGAATGGATTATATCATCATGGATCTAGTAAGGACTACACATTTTAGCAAAATTGATAGCATCATTTTCTAAAGTAGACAAAAATTATCCCATACATAGGAATTTATATGTTGTAGCATGTCTATTATAGTAACCATCAAAAATGCATGCATGTGCTTGTTTAAGGAGAGGAAGGGCCTCTTCCTTCATTACATAGTAGATTAAGTTACCTTTTGCATTATGATAATAAAGGTTATTGTATCTAAAGACACATTTAAAAGTTTTATTTTCAAATTCTAGTTTTTTTCAAGAATTTATGTCTAGAGGATAAGTTTGATGTTCAGGGAATTGGATATTGTTTTTGTATCATGGGATTTGTTGAATAGTGACAAACTTCATGTGATAGATAATTTAATCATATGAAAGGATAAAATATGGGTACTTTATTATTTTAATAATAAATTAGGAATCATTAAGTACTTGATGTGGATGAAATAAGGATGTTAAAGAAGTAAGAGAGTTAATGATAGAGTTATGATCTCTTAGAATGGGATAAATGGTACAAGATGCAAAATATTTGGTGACGGTGGTATTAATTTGATGATAAGAGATAATATTTTCACTGTTACAATGGTAGTCATCATTAACTTAGCAGTAGATAAGTTGGGAATTACCCAAAGCATGTAGATATAGAATATCTAAGTCAAGTGTCACTTTCATGTCTAATATTAACACTTCATATTCTACCATGTTATTAGTGACATAAAAGGTTGTATAGAATTCCAAATGTATTATTTTACCATGATTATTATTTAGAATACAACCTAACTCAATGCCTTAGAGACATTTTGTGACATCAATTTTAGGGTCTAGGTGTCTTCATGCAAAATAATGATGACTTTAGGAGTTTCTTCGATAAATAATTTGGATTTGGTAGTATCGATAATGATATAGTTATATTATTGATTATTTTTCTTTAAAACAATAGTGAAATTATGGAAATAATATTTAAGAGAGATAACCTAATTAAGACATTCAATATAGAAAATGTTATCATCAAGGAGATTGTCTTGAAGATGATTTGTAGTAAGTATGGGTGTCATTTCAATTTGGTTGGTAATGAATTTCCCTTTGACATATTTGTGCATTATGATGAAAATGTAAAATTTCATTAAGGGAACTATCCAATTTCTATTTCTATTTATATATAGAAATGCTTTGGGTAAAAGTGAAAAAGTGGGTCAGAATGGACAATGACATAGGTTGTTTGATAGAGCATGTAGTGACAAAGCTTTTTAGCTTCCAAATAAATAGTGATGCAATCATGTTATACTTTAGTATAATGATTTTTTTAATCAATGAGACCTTGAATAATACAGTAAATAACATATTCTTTTTCAGTATCATATTGTTGGGAAAAAATTACCTCAACTGATATGGGAGTAGAAGTGTAAAAAATTAGAGGACTATAATTGAAATGTGGATAAAGGGTAGGTGGATGGAGTAATGATTCCTTAACATTTTAAAATTATTTTTAATAGGGACTATCCCATTCTAGAGATTTTTTTAAAAAAAAAAATAAATTAATAGAGTATATGCAATAAGCCATTTTAGGGACAAACTATCAGATTGCCCAAAACTTGCTAAGGTAAGTATAAATGTACAAAATAGAGTGAGGAATGGACATGTTGAACACAAAATTTATTTTAGTAAGATCGACATCAATATCATGAAGAAATACTAATAATCCTAGTATTTTACTATATATAACACCAAAGACACACTTGTATGGGTTGAGTCTAAATTTTTACCTAATTAATCAATCAGAGATGATAGCTAGATCAGATGTATGGGTTGTGTAACATTTTGATTTAAAAATGAGATCATCCATGTAGGTTTCCATAATATTATGTATATGATCATGAAAAATATGGGTCATGGCATGTTGATAGGTGGCCCCAACATTTTTAAGGATGAAAGGCATTTTAACATAACAATTGGTACCCCACTTCATAATGAATGTCATCTTGTGTTGGTCTTTGGGGAATATGTGAATTTCATTTTATCCTTAAAAACCATCCATGAGGGATGACATTTTATATCCACTAGTGGAATATATGATGGTGTCTATTCAAGGTAATGGAAAATTATCTTTGGGATAAGTGAGATTGAGATTATGGAATTTGATGCATATGTGAATAATCATGGTGATTTTTTTTCAAATGGGAAAAATGTTTGACACACATTTAGAATAGTCCACATGTTTAATAAACTTGGAATCTAATAGTTTGATAATTCCTTTATGGCATAGGTTCAAAACTTCAGGTGGAAATTTCCATTATTTTTGTTGAATAGGTTTTTTATATGTGTATGTGATTATATTGTACACAATGATACTAGGGTTGATACCTAACATTTCCATGTATTACAAAGTGGAATTTTCATGATATTTATTGAATAATATAATAAAGTTATTATGCTCGATTGGTGTCAGTTTTCTAAAAACTATTATAGGTCGACATAAGGGTGTGCCGTATTATATTCTCATGGTTTATTTAATAAGCATAGCATTTCTATCTTGAAAATGATATGGTACATTAGGAAGATAAGAAATGGGATTGGTTTTTAGATCGATTTTATCAATTAAGTTATTAAAATGAGGATATTTTCATTTGAAATTCCTAAGTTTTTGATGTTTCTTAGGAAGTTAAGGTTCTCAGGCATGAAATAAATCAAGTATGGCTTCATCACTAGGGAGCATAGGTAAAGGTCCATAGTATTACACATCTACGTAAAGATCAATGATTTTATTACCATGATGATTATATTCAGAATGTATCTAGCATACATATATTTCCTTGGCATAAAGGGTGGTCTTGGAAGTAGGTGGAATTGTATAGGAAAGTTGATTGGATTAAATTGGATTAATATTAGGCATATTTTTAAAATCATTAGCAAAGAGAGGATTTGGTAGAGTGACTAGTGAGATAAGAGGTATAAAAGGTTTTAAAAGTTCCAAATGTGTGAGAGGTAATATTTTTTAAAAAATCCAAGTATTGAGAAGTGAAGAATTAACTAGAGGTACATGACCTTTAGGTTCTGACTCAATATCCATGGAAATGGTATAAATGTCTTGGTTAAAATAATTTATTTTAGCTAAGGTTTGTTTATAGTGTTGAATATCCAAGCATCATGATTGAGTTTAGGCCATGATGTAGCTATCATCATAGGTGGGAGAAATAGTAAATGTTTATGTCTCTAAAGGAGCATCAAAAGGGGATATGACTAGATTGATAAATTTACAAGGTGACATGGTTAAAGGTTCTTGAAATAACTTGGTCAATCCATAGTCATTATAAGTGAAATAATATTTTGTATAATATGCTTCATGTTTATTACATGGATGAGGTAATTTAGTGATCTCATAAATTAGAGGGATGGTGTGATCATGAGGTAACAAGGAAGGAGAGATCCACCCAAAAATGTAAGGAGGTATCTTGGTAATATTTCATGTGTTTTGTAAACATTTTCACTCATCATTATCAGAATCAACAAGAGTGACCTATAAATTTGGCTTCATATTAACAAATTTAGGTAAAGGTTCACTATTAATTCTTGTAATAGTTAGAATCCAATACTGAGATTTAGGATTGGGAAGATGAATACTCCATGGGTTAGGATCAACCTCATGTTTATACATTAATCCATTATGAATGAACTTGATACATTGGATACCAAAAGAGGCAATATCTCTCATACAATGTGTCCATGGGAGACCTATTAGTATATTATAGGATAATTGTAAGTTATGAACCATAAGATTAATATGTAATGTTTTGGGTCCAATAGTAAAATGGAGCCAAATAAAACCAAGCAATTTTTTATTGGTCGTGTTGAACCCATGACATATTAGATGAGTTTTTTTGAGATGGAATTTATTATACCCAAGTTGTTAAATGAGCCAAAGAGATGTCGCATTAATTCATAACCCTTCATCTACTAAGACTTTTCAAATAAGGGTGGTATTAATGGCTATTTTAATAAAGAGAGGTGGGTCATTGGTGAAAATAATAATTTCATCATTGATCATGTCTTATTCATAGAAATATATTGAAGGTTTTGAAGAAGGACAAACAATCTCAATGGTATGAAATTCTATTGTTGGAGGCTTGTGAGAAGGTTGTTCCACTTAGAGGGAATATGGTTATTCAATTTATTATAGTTTTGCATTAGGAATTTTATATGATAGGGATAACTGTGAACTAACTCCATGAGAAGTATTTTTCAAGGCATAGATTTGAGTTCCTCTAAGAAATTACAATGAGTTTTTGAAGAGGAAAAAACCAGCATGAGGCTTAGAAGGTAAAATATTTTTGTTAGGAAGAGAGGTATTTGGAGGTTTGGATTGAAGAAGTGGTTCCTCATTGGTTTTTGAACATAGGTTAGTAGTTGTAGTGTCTTTGAGAATTTTATCTTTGAGTGATGATTTATTTGGTTTTGTGATAGGATCTTTGTAGGTAAGTTTACGTCAATAATTAACTTTTACTACATTCACATAGTGGGAATTGGTATAGTATTGATCATAGTCGACATCAATCACACAAATATCCTTGTTTAATTATTGAGGGTTAGATGTAGAGAAAGTTTTTAGATTGTTAGAGGAAGAAGATTTGAAAGCTTGGTTCTTTTGAGAAGCATTAACATAATCATGATGATGGATTTTGATCATCACATCATAATTGAATGTATATCCTAGCATAAAATAAATGGAAAAATTTATAAGGCCATGACATATTCCATTGGAATGAGCTATATCAACATGAAACCTAAAATATATATTAGGGTCATACCATTGAGTAGGATTATTAGCATATGCGAATGGTTTATAAGGTGTTAAAAGTTGTTTCATTTGTTGAATAATTAGTGGTGTATAAGAAGGTTGGGAATTTTCCATTTTGGCTAATCCTAGATTTGGTTAAGGAGGTATTCTAGTGATTACATTGGTTTAATGTTAGAAATATCCATTGATGGTTTTAGTGTTAGGTTCAAATTATTTCATTATAAATTCTTGTCACTTATCTTGATTGATAGCATTGCTTAAAGTTTGGGGAGAAAAATTTCAAACCTTATACTGAAGAGAAGGTGTTAAGGTAGTGATGAAAAGTTTGAACAAGTTTTCATCATTCATGTTATTAATTGTTTTTTGATCCAAATATTTCCATTATTTGATAAAATCATGAGTGAATTCGGTAGGGTATTCCTTAACATTGAAGAAATGACTAAGAATTTTTTTAGGAAGATCATTATGTTAAAATTATTTAGCTACAGGATTGACTAAATCCTCAATTTGCCATATAGAATGTTGGGGAAGTTGGTTGTACCATTTTAATATGTCACTTGTGAAGGTTTTAACTAGAATTTTAGTAGTTGTAAAGTTATTAGTTTGGATCCACTCTTTATAAATATTACCTAATGCTTTAAGAAAAGGTGTGGGGTCTTTAGCCCCATAATATTTAATAGTTGGAGATATATATTACAAATATTAATAGAAACAATGAAGGCGGATAAAGATTCATTTTGAATATATTGAAGCATCTTGTTGTTCATGATAGGTTGTATAAATATATTTCTCATGACATATTTAAGAGGTGGAGGGAATTTTAGTTATTTTATAGAAGGATAGGAGGTTGATTATATATGTTTATCAAATGATGTTGTAGTTGCATCATTTGAGATGCATTCTATGTTTACATGATGTTCATTTATTGCACTATTTGTGCAATAATTTGAGTTATAATAATTGGTGGGTTGGTTTTGGGATGAGTAATATTAGGATTGGTAGGAGGGGGGGTTTCTAGGTGGTGAATTGGTAGGAGTCAGGTTGTTGGCTTTGAGAATGTTTCTTATTGGGTTATTTTCTAGGCTTGTGTCAATTATCCCAAAAGTATAGTAAGATGGCTGAAAGTGAGAATTATGTTAAGATGCATAAGATGGATTTGATCCACCAATCTCATCTATTGAAGTGATTTTGACCATATTATAGTCAAAAAATGAGGGATGACAAAAGTTAATCCAAGATTGAATATCCTCTTGGGTAGTGAAGGTAGGAATAAAATAACATCTCATATAGCATATAAATGGATTTAGGTTGTCTAAAAAGATTCTGATAAGGTATTTCATGATGCTTGAAGGCATAATTTGAAACCAAGAATCAAGGAAGATAAATAGTGACAAAGTCTACCAAAAAAATAAGTATCGACCAAGAGGTACAAAATAGATAGGGCTGACAGAGTCTATGGGAAAGGTAAACACAAAAAGATACAAAAGACATAGTGAAACTACTTGACTATGTTCTATAAATGGTAAAACTAAGTCAATCTAGAAAGATACACATTAGAATAGGTCAATTATGTATTGTAGATGGATAAAATGAATATGCTAAAAATATACACAGTCATATAGGGTCACTGTGTACTGAAGGTAATACAAACTAATAGTTTGTAAGGGACGGTGTTGACAAGGATGACTATGTTCTAAAAATAGGGAATTTTTTTTCAAGATAATAGCTAAGTAAATATAATGAATAACACAAGTAATTAGAATAATGTGTTTGATCTAATTATCATACAAATCATAAAACTTGTACTAATTCTATCTATTACAAGTTTTATGATACAAAATAAAATGATCAAAGAGCAAGTAGCAAAACTTGAATGTAAATGCTAAGCTAAATGGTCTTTCCTAATTTTTTTTAAGTTATGATAATTTTTTTAATTTAATGTGATAGAGATTTGGCTATAAGAAGGAACTATAAAAAAAGGTATGGATAGTTTTAGGTAGTTTAGGATGAAAGGGATCTATATGGGTGATGATACTTTCTTGGTATTGGGGCCTACCCCCTCACTTCACAATCTCACATTGATAAGGGTGTCTGGTGATTTTATAATATGTACCATAAATGATGTGTTTATATAGGGCCATAAAACCAAGTTAGCTTCCCCCTTGGTGATGAAATCCAATTAGGTAGACATTTGGAATAAAATGTTTAATGTTTTTTAGTGTTAAACAATTTGGAAGTGTGTGCAAAAGAGAAAATATTGTGATTAATTGGTAATTCAAAAACTACCTAATTATTCTATATTTGTTTCTCTAAACATGTAAGCAAATGAAATGAAAATTGAATTAATTATTAACAAAGTAGGTTAATTTACTTGACTATGAAAAGTATAATTAGTTCAGGCGACATTATATGCAAATAATACATAACAAAGTCAACATGGTTTCTACTATTCTACAAAAGCAATATCTAAAATAACACATTCAAATAGGTCGATTAAGTCTTTTAAAGAGAATACAAGATACAAAATTGTGTCGATATGGTCAACCCAATTGCTTGTAGGGTTATTGTTTTATAGTGTGTAAATTATGAAAAATAGGACCGTAAATGATAAACAAAAATGACAAATAAGGTCAGAATGAACCTTAGTAATTTTTAAGATGCTTAGTTTACAAATTTTATGTTGTATTACTCAAATTATGATTTTTATTTTCTATGAAAAGTCAACTAGGTCAATGAAGTTTTCAAAACTTTTGTGCTAAAAATAATCTACGAACAAAGTTGACTGGTCTAAATAAGTCTATAAATATATATGCTAAAAAAGAGAATTATGAATAGATTCAACTAACCATTGATGAAGTTCTAAATCTTATGAATAAATAAGTGAAGTGTGTTGAGTTGATAAATCTAGTCACCTGTATTTTGAGAAGACCTACATAGAGAAAACAAAGTTTATTTGGAATGACTTTGTGTTAAACATGTACACAAAATGTTAGATTGTATCGATAGGCTTGATATAATATTTAAGAAATAAAAATATATAAGATGATAATAAAATGAATACATGAAAAAAAACCTATAAGGGTTATATTTACATTAAATTCACCAGAATGTATACAAAGGAAAACATAGCTTATCTACAAAACAATCCTAGCTCAAAGAAGATAAATCACACATACTTATGATTGTTAGTACATTTAAATAATCAGTATCATGAGAAATATGTATTTGTTAGACCTAACCAAGGGTTACCTTACCACAATAATTTCACTAGAGAGGATTTCAAAGCCTCTAGTCAAGCAACACCATGCAATGATGCTAGTTAGGTCTTATATTTTATATATTCACTAAGTAAATTAAAATATAACCTAGTGAT
The DNA here is from genome assembly GCA_037957365.1 of Torreya grandis. Taxonomy (NCBI): domain Eukaryota; kingdom Viridiplantae; phylum Streptophyta; class Pinopsida; order Cupressales; family Taxaceae; genus Torreya; species Torreya grandis. Next base: position 95,287 of record JARHVA010003736.1, read on the forward strand.
CACCAAAGCTTGTGGAAAAAATGAGGGTAATAAACATAAAATTGAGCATGCATAGGATAATTCTAATTAATTTGTGTATAGATATAATCCTAATGTATGGGAGAGAAATACATTCAAAAGACATTACTTATGCTACTTATATATACTAAAATAGACGAGTAAAGTTAGAGATACTTACCTTGAAGATGAACCCATCAAGACTCAATCTCTCTCTTTGCTAAAGGTGCTTCATAATAGTTTGTTGTGGTTTTTAATAATCACTAAGATAGGCCAAATCATCCAAGACTTTTCCACAAGACAAGATTATTCTCGAAGTATAAACCCTAAGCAATAACTCCTTGAGTAGAATAGTGGAAGAGTACATTGTAAAGAAGTGAAAATGAATAATTAAATCTACCTTTATATATAAAAAATGGCAAAAATTATGTGTTTAGATAGTTTAATCTAACACTAAACCTTTTCAAAAGTTTAGTCAACAATGTTGGCCCAATTTGACCCTGTATCGTTAATTGATAAAATCAAGATAGTTCTCGATCTAGGTCAACTTAGCTAGACTTAGATGCATAACATGCCTATATTAATTTGAATACTAGGTCAACCTATGACAACATTATTTGATAAATTTCAAAAAAGGTTTTTGGCTTAGGTAGGGGATGATTAAGGCAATGAATTTCTTAGAGGATTGTGTAAGGGGGGTGTCAAAGCTTAGGAAAATGTATAGGAGAAGTTTTGTGTTAGTTTCAAGTGGTGGTGTAGGGGAAAAGCACCAATGGTCTGCCCATCCCTTTCTCACTGCACCCTTGAATGAGTGCACTCAGGGATATTGAGACTCAATGGGTTTCTACAAGAGGGAAAGCATTAGTAATTGATAAAGTTTAGAAAAAATATTTGTATACAAATTTAATTAGTGTATTTGCTAAATAAAATAGGTTTTTAAAGTATTTAAAGTATCATTTTGACTTGTAATTTGTTTCCTATGAGAAACTATTTCATCATGTTTAATATTTTGCATATTTTTTTATGAAAAACAAAGAGAATGGCCAATTTGAAGTCCCTCAGAGAAAAAAACGTGGATTTTTCAAGCATTAAAATAAAATAAATGACAAGAAATACAAATTGATCCAAATAACATTTAATAATATTCATTGTAAAAAAATATAAATCAATTAACTTGTAAATATAAGTCCACACCAAAGCACCAAACTGGGGTACTTAAATGAGATTTAATTCATAAAAAAAGGATTTTTTTTTTTTAATTTAAAATAAATTAATAAAAATTTATTTTTTTATAAAGAATCTTGTAATCCACTTCACACATGGGATCAAAAAATTTATTTTCAATTGAAAAGGAAAAATGATTCTCTTTTTTTTTAAAACAGGAAAAAAAAAACTTACTTGTGCATAACCAAAAAAACCTCATGTTTGATTTCAATTAAAAGAGTTTCAAAAAAATAATTAAAAGCACTTAAATGTTTAAAGATAACATTTATTGACTTAATTATTTAATTAAAAGAAAATAACTTGGTAAATAATCTTTGTGAAAGATAAAGTGAATTAATTTTACCAAGTAAAAAAACATATTCCTTTAAAGGAAAAGACTTTTGTATTTGATTTGATAAGAAACAAAATTCCTTTTTTTATTAAAAAATAAATCGCGAAAAATATTTATAAAATAATTATGATATTTAAAAAAAATAAAAACCACCTAAATAAAAATTAAAAAAATAATAATAAAATTTAACCACGTTTTAAAAAAAAAAAAAAAACTAATAGGGATTTTGACAATTTCTAGAATATCATGATCTAGGTTTTTCTAAAATTTTAATTGTATGTTCTTAGATGAGAGTTAAACAAAATACATAAAATATTTTAAAAATAATGTTTTAAATAAATATATATGTCATATATTTTAGATGGATTTTTAGATTAAAATGACTCTAAAATTTAAAAAAAATAGCTCAAAAAAAACTCCTTGAGAATTTGCAAATGAAAAAATTAGGAGGAAAAATAAATTGAATTTTGAATCAACCCAAAAAAAAGGTTGATATTTATAATTAAATGCTACTCTTAAATAAAAACTACTTATGCATTCAAATGTAATTAAAACATGGTTAAATTGCATAACATAAAAATTAGATGGATGTGGGAAAAAAAATCTGAGATTCCTCCAAATAAGCCTTGCACAACACTCAAGATCAATTCTAAAATAACCATAGATATGATACCATACTCTAATATTTTTAAGAAGTGAGTTAAAAAAATATTGAAGACAAACAATAGAACAATGTTACATTTTAAAGTAGATAAATGATAAAGTTCAAACAAAGGTGACAAGTGGGGAAACCATCGAATGGTGAAAACCCCACACTAGTATTGAAAGCATACAAAAAAATCTCTAATTACAATAGCATGAAGAATCTAGGAGAAGGATGGCCTTAGACCAAGAGAGTAATAATAATGTCAAATCAAGACTAGATCAATAAGAGTGTGTTGAGAGTATATCAAGTGTTGAAGAAAGAGAGGAAAGTATTTATTTATAAAGAGCTAAGAGAGAAAAGGAGTTACAAGGGAAAGCTTTAGCATGTGTGCCATATGTACCTGATCCTATTAAAAGTGGAGAGGATATGTGTGCCATGTGGTAGGAGAGGAGTTACATACAAGTAAATCCAAATCTTACAAGTATATTAGAGAGGTGAGTGACACTTCAAAAGGTAAAAAATAAAGTGCATTTATAAATACAATAAATTAACATACACATAAGACTTAGGATAATCCTAAAAAAATCTAGGAAGGACCCAAATTAAGGTTAATTCTCTAATAGTATCAATTTATGACACATGGTATGTCATCACTTTATTGATTTATTCGTAGATCCCCTTGACATTTTTTATCTTTACTTGTGTATGATGGAATGAGGTGGTGTCATGTGGTATGACATGTAGAAGCTATCTATATTAGGAGGGATACATGCCATCACCCATAATTTACCTATGGCATAATCACTATACTAGGTTGGTCATGTGGCTTATTTTCACTTGATCACTTGGTTATGAGTTTCCTAATTTATCACCTTGAAATTTAGTTTAAGTGTAGTAAGAATTTGACACTTGACATGATCTCACTACATCACTCTATAAATTTATTTTAGATTTTAGACATTTGGCATAGACCGGTGATGGAGTGATAGAGTGACATGTGGTATGATCTCGTTAAGTTTCTTAGTCATCACTTTTACAATTTTGAACATTTGGGATAGACCTATGATGGAATGAGATTATGAAATGTGTCATAATCTCACTAAAGTTATTAGTATCCATATTTTAAAATATAAACATTTAAATACAAACCATTAATAGATCAAGTGAGTGACATGTGGCATGAACTCACTGAGCTGCTTAGTTGTCATTTTTTTCATTTCTAACCATTATCATAGACCATCGATGGAGAAAGAGAGAATGATTCATAGGTAAGACACATATTCTAACTCATGGAGTGTTATCTATTCATCACTCAATTAGTCCTAATTATTTCATCTTTGTATATTAACCTCTATGTAGTGATATGTTGGCATGTGGCATGATCTCATTGAGTCATTTTGTCACTTAGATTTGTGAATTAGCTTTCCCTTTGATAAATGTGATGGAATGAGATGTTGACATGTGGATAAATATCACTTGGTTGAATATACGATAACCTTAGTGAATTGTAACAATATGCAAAATATTGTAGTGTAATGAGATGTTGACATGTGACATCACCTCATTGAGTCAATTGGTCACTACATTTCCATTACTTTTGATGGACTAAGATGTAGACATGTGGAATAATCTCACTGAATCAGTTAGTCTTATTTTTCATAAATTATATTTTCATCAAATACATGCAATGATATGATATTAAAAAATGTGGATTGACCTCATTGAATCACTTGGTTGAGATGTCAATACTCTTATGACAATCATGGAGTCACCTTAATTTATTAACTGCTCTCTTACTCTAAATCAAAAAATTCCTTGGACTTATATAAATTTTATCCTAATAAATAAACATATAAACAATTTTCACTAACTTAAACACCCTAACTTAACTTAAGAGGCCAATATTCTTATCTTGATGTCATGTAGAATGGGTAGTTGTTAACCAACATGTTAAATATCTTTATCTTGTGTAGAATAAGATTAATTGATAATATTCTTAAATTATATCTTGTGTAGGATGGGAACATTCCCATTATGAAAAATAAATTAATAATATTATCAATTAGTCTCATTTAAAAATATATATATAATTATGGGCATGTGCCCATTCTACACAAGATAATAATATTTGTTCTTTGTAATAGGAAAATATTATTATCTTGATGTCATGTAGAATGGGCAGCTTCCCAATCTACATGTAAAATATATTTGTCTTATGTAGAGTTAGACTAATTTATAATGTTATTAATAATATATTATGTATAATAGGTACATGCACATTCTAAATTTTAACATGAAAACAATTTCAAACCATGAATTCATAGTTTTTTCTTTAACACCATGCTAATGTCAAGATAAAGTGTCATGTTAGATTCATTATGTATGTATTGTTAAGAATAATGAAACATTAAACACATATGAAATATATAGAGACCTAGAATTTTAGATGTACTCTTCATTAATATATTCAAATTGGTTATATAAGATAGCTTAGAACATAATTCTCAAGATAGATATATATTATTACAATAGTAGATGTCATTAGAAATGGTTATCTCTATCTATTTTACCAAATCTAAATACAATGATATATTCCAATAGTCACATCTTTTCTATATGTATATTTTTTATTTATAGTTACGTAGGATGCCACAAAGTTTAGTTTATGCCATGGTAGATGCTTGTGTCTAATGTATGTCATGGTATAACTATTAAATTCTAAGGGTTGTTTGTTATTAACTTGTATGCCTTAAAAAACCTACCAACATCATCCCCATACTTAATCATTTGTCTCATCCTCAAGACAACACAAAATTAAGAATCTCATATAATGTCTATGTACTACATCATTGTAGAAAAAATTGCTTATGTTTATTGATGATCTTGGTATTGAATGTTTTCTACTTTATGAGATGTCTAGTGGCTTTTAGGCTTTCTACTCTAACTGTATATTTTCTCACATTAGTTTAACTATATCATTATGGGTGGGATGGTTAGAAAAAAAATTCTCAATTTCCTTTGTCACTTTCTCAAATTTACCAATGAATAAATTAATGAGGTCACCTGATTCTTCAATGTTTATGATTATTTTTGTTTGTTGTTTTTATTCTTCCTAAAATTTCCTATCAAGTTCTAAAAATTATTTCTTTTTAGTACTGATTGGATCCTTAGAAAAATCATACTAGGATACTACTCGATTTATCTCTTATTTTAAGTTGTCTAAGGATTTATTTTTCTCTATTGTTTCTTCCATCCACCCCAATGTGAAATAAAAATATTTATTGGAATATGATATTTATTTATGTATAGAAGCAATATGCATTTTAACTGTGTCATGGTTTTGGATGTTCTCATGTAAGTGAGTTTAATTTTGGTCATGTTTGAACTCCTCTATGGTAGTTTCCTTGATGTTCTACCTCTCTACCTTTGAGATTGATTTATGATTGATCAAATTGTGAAATGTATCTATGAACCATTGTGTTATAGGTAAATTTTGATTTTATTCAAATTATGGTTTAACCTTTATCATCTTATAGATGGCATCTTGTGGTGTTTCTTATAACACTTTGCATCTTTGAATTTAGTCATATTGTGCACTTTCCTATAATATACTTATAAATTTATGCTTTTGATAAATTTTTAATGCATGAAAATTTATATTTATTCCCCATGGAGTTAATTCAATTACAGTGGGAGAAAGAAGGATGGTGTTGATTTTATGGCATTGGGCCAAAATGGCTTTTATTTGAGTGATGAAATCTCAAATTGGAAGACTTATTCTAGATGAAGTGGATTGAGAGGTAGAAGTGCTGATCATTTTTTGAGTGGATATGGAAGGTGCAGTGGAAATTAGTTTCTTATGAATGGGTGGTGGTGGTAGTGGATTTTGAATAACTTTATTTTTAGTAGCTTCTTCTATGTATTTCTATCAAGTCTTTTCTACATGTTAGGTGGCTTCCTTAGCCACTTTTTTATTTTTCTCTTCTTCAACTTTTAGGCTACTTTTATTTCCATTTTTTAAATTGTTTTCTTCATCTACTTGAAGAGTGAAATATTATATGCCTTCCTAATTTTCATTTCTTCTTCTACCTTATATTTTTTATCTTTCTTTTCCTTCTTTTTCTCCCTCTCTTTCTTCGCTTTCTATGTTTCTTCCTTCTTTTTCTCCATCTCCTCCATTTTCTCCTTTTATTTTCCCTCTTATTTATCCTTTTTCTCCATATCTTATCTCTCATGTTTCTCATTTTATACCTTATCCTTTTTCTCCTTCTCTTCCTTATATTTTTATTCCGTATTTTCTCTCTCTCTTCCTTTTATTTCTTTTTCAGTGCCTCTAATACCTCGTTCGATTTCTATTTGGCAAGGGCATCTTCTTAAGCTTTTTTATACCTCTAAATTTTGTTTTGTTGTAGCCACTTCTTCCTCATTTTATATTTCCCTCTTCTTTAATTATTATTTATTATTTATTTTATTTTTACTCCTTTTGTTTATTTTCTTCTTCTTTCCACTTATTTCTTTCTTCAAAACATTTTACTTTTACAACTGCTTCTACAACTTCTTCTTGTGCCTTGGCTAGTCTAATGGATGAGGCTTTTTCTAAGGTTTATTCTTATTATTCACCTGATATGTATGTTGATGCTTCTTATATCATCTTTAGTCATGTTTATTATTCTATCTTTATATATTAGATGTCGATAATTGATTCTTCCTAAAACTAGTATAATTTTGTTAGGTGAGATGTTTGCCTTTGGATTTTCTATTTCTACTTCCTATTGGGTGGCATATCCTCTATTTTCATTTTAGGATGTGTCTATTGTTTTTGTGAGTGAAAAAGTAGGTACCTATGGGTCCTATTTTTTTTTCACTTTTTAGATGCATGCATCCCCATAATTTTGTGTGTTTTAAATTATAGATGTTTCCTTGAATTTTATTTACTTACTCAAGTGTCTCTTCTTGTTCTTTGGCTTCCTCTTCTTATTCTTCCTCTTGTATTGGTTTGTTGTTGGATGTTTTTATGTCCATTATAGATAATAACTTCTCTATATTAGATTGCCTATCTTTTGGGGCATACTTCTTTAATAATTTTGGGAATGAGCAGATTATTAGGATGAGTTGATCTATTTCATTATCTAAAATTTCATATTTAAGTGGTGGAATTAATTTTATACATGGAATATATGGGTAGATGGAGATGAAGTCAATCATGGTGGAAAATTAAAAATCTATGTTATATTTGGAAATATTTTTTGGGTAAATTCCATACTATACACTAAGGGTTTGTTGTAATTAAGCCCCTTTTCAAGCACAGTGGAAACTTGGAGTTCTTAGGTCATGGCCTATAAATAATTTTTTATTTTCTCTCCTATGGTTTGTCCTTGTCCCATAATATATTGTTTCTATGATTGGGAGAGTGTTTGTGTAGATAATTTATAAGCATAGTAATAGAGATCCATATCATAAATTATGCTTACCTCTCATGATCTTCTATAAAAACATTGGTAGAGGTTATATTTTATATTCATTTACATCATATCAAATGACACAATTGTGATCTTAGGGATTATTGCATCTTTGTTATTGGTAAAATATATTTTTCATGTCACTAATTTTATTATTTATTTATAGACTACATTGTGAATCATTTATATGTTGATGTATCATTTTATTTTTGTGTATTTTGACCAAATAACATAATATTAATATTTAGAAGAATCCTTATTTTCATAATTTTGTATGTTTTTTCCTTTGTTCATTAACCTAGTCAGCCTTTCAATATCTTGGGCAGTAATTTAATGAAATTGATTCAAGAATAAAATTCCATTATGCATGCAGTTGAGTAGAATACAAAATGTGATTTATCATATAAATAAATAAGTAAATATTTCCTAAACATCTAGTTTCATTTGTTTTGGGGTCCCACTCCCAATTTTTTTGGCACCAAATGCATCCATTCTGTTAGGTCTACCTTCATGCTATTGTGGTCATTTTATATAAAAGGTGCATGTATGTATTTGAACATGTCTTCCGATTGTACAATATCATATGGTAATTTGTAAAATTATCCTTTTAATATCTAGGATTGTTGATATATATTGTTCATATTTTTCCTTTGAAAGGATTGAGAATGTTCTTAGTTCAACAACTCATGTGGTGACCATTTTTTATCTCTTATTTTTTATAGATAACTTAGTCAAAAATGGCATTAGAATTTTTTCTTTTTTAGTGATTGAATCTTTTTTGAAATGAAAATAGTTTCTAGCTATAATTTTTAGCATTTTCAGTGGTTTTGGGTTGAAGAGAGAATGAAGTGAGATCTCTTATAAAATTTATTGTTGATCATGCATGTGTTTGTTTTGCTCAGTTGGCCATTCATAGTAGTTGTGTGTCATGAAACTATCTTTTCCATCCCTTGTACCTTGATGATTCTATATGTATTACTTTAAATTTTGACTTGTCATATTTATGACATCCATTTTATTGGTGATCCACTTGATATTTCTATTACTTAGTTTAATGTGATTTTATTGATTTTTTGGTTGATATGATTTGTGTATTTACCTATAGAGTCGTATCCAATCAAATTTCCCATTTTATTGAGCATATTCATTAGTTTATAAATCTTTAATGGGTGATTTTATCTATTCATTACTTTTGTTTGAAACATGGGATTAGACACCAAATGTTGACTTGAAAATAATGTCAAACCATGAATTCATATTTCTATGTTTCATATTATTCTAGCATATATATAAAGTATATACTTTATTTAATTAACATATATTATTTAAAAATAATGAAACATAACACTCATGATGAATATAATTATATAGACTCATAATTCTATATATATTTCTCATTGGTATGCTCAAAGTGGTTACATGTGATATCTTAGAATAGAGTATTCATATATCAGATTACATTAAAATTATCAATAGACACATCTCTTTTTTATGATTGTCTATGCATGTTATTTATTTGAGATGCCATAACATACATACATTATGACAAGCGACTTCTATAGTTATTAAATGTCATGATATAATTGTGTGTTTCTACAATTTGCTTATATGTTCAAAAATCCAATGATATTGATGAATAGACACATGCATTTATGTAACATTTTAGTTTCATTATGAGAAATCACTATATTTAAGAGTGTTATGATATTAATAGTTCATTATAGAAAATGCACCTGTATAAGGTTTTAGGTAGTTTGGATCCTCCTTTCATTTTATCTTTCAACCATGATTATGATATTAATAAAGACTTGAAGTTGTCTTTATTTTATTCAAAATGGAATTCTTCAATTTATTTTCTCATTTCAAAATATCTTTCCTTTTTAAAATCTTGAAGACAAATTTATCAATTGCCTATCAAGTTTTGAAACCATGTCATCTTTAGAAGACCTTTCTTCTTTGGTTTTCTCATTGTAGTATTTAGCATAAGCAAGTACTAAGTCAATGCATTTAACTAAAGGGAAAAAATTGGTTTCATGTGTGAGCCTTATCACAAAGGTCCTTTGAGAAATTGTGTTTACACTTTCATTTTACATCCTCTACCAAAATTCACTTAATGTTTTTGACATGAAAACAACCTCAAACTGTAAATTCATAGTTCCATGTTATATACATGTTATAATATAGATAAAGTATCTAGTTATATTATTTATCATGTCCTATTAATCATATTATAATATAATTGACATAACACAAAAGTATTCAAGAGCACAAAATTATTATTTATTAATATCTCTAAAAGGCTACATAATACAAAATAGTACAAAGATACAATAGATTTGATGATATTCCATTTATATATTATATTAATTATAAATAAAATGATATAATCTAATGGTCACATCATTTGTGTCTATTTATTTGGTTTTATGAGGTGTAATCTATGTTTTGTTAAATTCTTGTGTTCGAATCTATGTTGTGGAAAAACCATCAAAATTTATGGTTTACTATTATGTTTCCAGAATAAACCCATCAACATCATCCCCAAACTTAAAATTTTGTCTCATCTTTGAGACAATCAAATTTTGAATAATACAATTAAATTTGTCAAGGAATTTGGAAATGTGTGAATAATTGTTGATGTTTATTGAGAATAATTTTCTCAAAGGCTTTCCATTTTGTGAGGTAACTAGTGGCTCATTGGGCTTTATTTTATAAATGTATATTTTACAACGTTAGTTCAATGATGTCATCAATATAGGGATTTGTAACAATAGTATTGAATAAGTTATTTAATTACTTTGTAACCTTTTCTAATTTTCCCATGTAATTATATTATTTATCTTGACTATTTAATCTCAATAAATAGTTTTGCTCTCCATTGTTGTTGCTCCCAAAATTATTCACCTAGTGCCAAAATACATACTTTATTTGTGCCTATGGGATCTTTAGAAATATTGTATTAGGCTGTAACTTGGTTTAATTCTTCTCAAGTTTTTATAAGGCCTTTTTTTCCTCTAGTGTTATCACTAGACACCCAAGAGTGAAAAAAAAATGTTTATCAACATCTAATATTGCTTTATGTGGAGAAGCAATATGTGTGTTTGACTATAGTGAAATTTTATTTGTTCTCCTTTAAGGCATTAATATTTTGTTCAATTTTCAAATATTATATTATATTATTCATTATCTTTTACCTCTATTTCATGGTGATATCCTGATGTTTTATCAAAATTTACAAAGTTTTTGTGAACTATTGAGTGATGACAAGCTTTTGATCTACTTCAAATTATGTCATGAATTTTATCAACACTTGGATGGTATCCTATAGTATTTCATCTAAGATTGTGCATCTCTTAATAAAATAATACTACGCACTCTTATAAAATATGTTTCAAATAATAAAAATTGTTAGGGGTTAATTTGTGTTACTTTGTATTAGTTCCTAATGGAATTGTTTTTGTAAGGGTGGAAGACAAATGGATGGTGTTGATTTCATGACATTGGCCCAAAATTGCTTTAATTTTTTCAATGGAATATTTGGGGGTTATATGAGGGTCAATGGAGTGGTGGTAAATTTTCCCTTGGAAGTGGAAGATGGAGTGGAAATTGGTTGATAGTGAAAAAATGGTAGTTGTGGTGCTTGGGCAAATATATTTGGCCTAGCTTCTATTTTAGATTCCTTTTGTGTGTCATTGGAGTGTTTGATGGGAACCTCAACCACATTATTATTATTTTATTATTTTATTATTTTATTTTTAGATAGTTTATTATGTCACTTATTTAGCATTCACTTCTTTAGCTTGGAGGGTAGCATCCTCTATCTCCTTTTTATTTTTCTTTTATTAGGCTAGGAGGGCAACATCCTCTATTGCCTTTTTCTTTCTTTGATCTTCCTCCACTTTATATTTTTTATCTTTTATTTTTATTATTTCTCTTTTTTCACATTCTCTTCTTTCTTCTTTTATTCTTTATCTTTTTTCATTCTTGTATTATTTTTCATGTTTTTATTTTTCCATTTGTTCTTTCTCTTTCTTTTTTGGTCACTAATGACTTTGTTTCTTTATATTTTTTTGTGGCATATTTTTTTTAGCCTTCTTGATAGCTTAAGCATTTTTTTTTACTACAACCTCTTATTTGTATTTTTTTTCTTTTTCCCTTTATGTGGCCTTCACCTTGGATAAGGCTTTAATGTATCATTTGTAAGATTTAGCCAATGTGATAGTTTTGCCTTGGTATGTATTTGTTCCTTATTCACTTTTTATGTTTGATGATGCCACTTTTACAATATCTATATTAGAAACATCAATGGATAAATCTTTATAACATGGATCTGAATGTGTGGGGAGGTATTTCTCCCTTTTACTCTTTTATTTTTATTTATTTTTGCATAGTATATTAGTTGTTTGTGGTGGGGTATGTGTTCTTGGTCTTGTTATGTGAATAAACTTTCCACCCATGGATACACTATAATTTATGATGGAATGGGATTGATTGACCTTTTTAGGTACCTATACATCCTCTAGTACTTTTATTTGTTTTTCAAATTATAACTAAACCTATTTCCCCTTATTTTTATTTATTTTCTTAGGTATTGTTATATTTTTTATGTTTTCATTTGTATCTTCATCATCTTCTATTATGTTTACATTGGATGATTTTCCTTGTATTTTGGAAACTAACTCTTCCATAGTGGATTTCAATTTAATTGGACTAGATATTCCCAAGTTTCATGGAAAGGACTATATGATGGGAATAATTTGTTCGATTTGGTTATCTAAAAATTCATGATAGAATGTGAAAACAATTTTTGTACATTATTCATATGAGTGAATATAGATGTAGTCAATGGAGGAAAAAAATAAAAATTATTCATGGAATTTGTCTACTATTTATGAGGAAATATGATACTGTGAACTGAGATTTTAAAGTAAATCAATTCCCCACATAAGCACATGATAACTTGTTATTTTGTAGTCATAGTCTTTAAATGATTTTTGAAGTCTTATTTACCTATGGTATTTTTTTATTCCATTATATTTATTCAATTTTTCCTGGGAGGGTGTTTATGTAGTACATAGCTAGGTAAAGTAAAAAACATCCATAGTAGAAATAATGATTACCTTTCTTGATCTTTTGAATGTTTAGATTGAAATTTTTCAAGAGGCATTGGTAGAGTTTGTATTTTATCTTCATTGATAACATATCAAATTAAACCATTTAACTCTTAGGGCTCATAGCATATTCCTTATTGATGAAGAATATTTTCTATGCTACTAATTTGAGTGTGTATTTTTGGGTGGTATTTAAATAGTTTCTATGTGAATGTTGCATTTTCCTTTAATAGCTTTCATAAAATTGGAAACTACTCTTCATTTTGTTTAACCCTTCTTTTTGTACATCATACTACTATTTCCTTTAGTTATCATCCCAACAACTCTTTTAATGTCTTGAGTGGTAATTAAATGAGATTGGTTGAGGAATAAAATGCCATTGTGCACTTGAATGAGTAAAATTATAATTTTAGTATTTGCTAGTATGAAGTACATAAATGTTACCCAAACATAGAGATTCGTATATGGAATTAATTTTACTTTAGGGTTCCAGTATCACATCTATTATTTTGTTATATCATGTATGATTTATGCCTATTCTACCTCCATTTTGATATAGTCAATATCTTATAGATGTGCATGAATGTATTTGATTGTGTCCTCTAGGTGAGGAACCTTGTATGGTAGCTTGAAAAATGCTCCCTCTAAATTTGGGGCTAAAGTATTTGGTAGAAAATTATTTACTTTTTAGAATGGGGGTGTTTCTAATTTTGTAAGGATTAGAGAAGACATTTTTTCCTTCACTGCATTATGTTATATCTATCACAATCTTAAATGTAGCTAAAATATTTTTATTAGAATTGTAGTATTTATAAATTTTGGTGGAATGGAAGTGAGTTTAGATCTTATTTTTAAAAAAATTCTATCATTTTAGGTGGTGATGGTGGAGTGAACTAAGATCATGAGAAATTTTTTGGTGATCATGCATATTCCATTTTGTTAAGCTACCATTTCCTTATTAGTTGGACCTATATTTTCCCTCGCATTAGTTTTTATAAATTGTTATGTGACATTAATGTTATTCTATGATTTAGTTTCCCTTTTGTAATTATTGCATTTGGCTAATTAATGCCCCACATGGCATTTTATGTTTTTCTTTGATGTGATGTGATTACTTATTTGTTTAGCATCATCCATGCATCTATCTAAGGAGATGTATCCATTCAACTTACTATTTTATCTTAAGTGTCTCGTATTAGATTCCACATATGTTGTTCTTGACTCACTTGTGCTTACTTCACTCAACAATATTTATAGAACTAGACATTAGTATCCTCGGTTTTGATATTTTTTTAATCCCCCAAGCTATCATTTACAATTTTTCAACTTGAGTTAATTCTTTTCATTGTGTTTTATATTTCCATCAAGTCATCATTTACCAAGTTTTAACTTGAGGTTTCTCTTTTTATTTTTGTTTTTCACCTCAAGCCATCATTTACCACTTTCCACCTTGAGGGTTCTCTTTTTATAATTTTTTTCACCCTCAAGCTATCATTCCATGTAATTATTTCATATTTTCATATTGACTACTATGTATCAAGATGTTGACATGTGATATGATCTCATTGAGTCATTCGATCACCTAGATTTATCAATTGGGTTTTCATTCAATAAATGTGATGTAGTGAGATGTTAACACAGAATAATCTCTCTTGGTCAAATGGTCACTGGACTTAGTGAATTGTAATAGTGTGAAAAATTCCATGATGTGGTGATATGTTGACACACGACATGTCCTTATTAAATCAATCAGTTACTAAATTTACATGACTTGTAATGGGCTGAGACTAGATTAATTTTGTTGATTTAATTACTCACTTATTTTTCATAAATTATACTTTCATTGAACGCTTGTGACGAGCCAATATGAAAACATGTGGATTAATCTCATTGACTCACTTTATCTAGATGGATATGCTTTTATGAGAACCTTGGAGTCACCTTAAATTATTAAATGCTCTCTTCCTTGCTATGAAAATTTTAAAGAATATTCTTATTTTCATGAATATGACAATATAAAAAATATCAATTAGGAAGCCAATATTCCTATCTTGTGTAGAATGGGAACATTCCATTTATACAAAATATTCTAAAAAGGTAGGAAATTATCAATCAGGAATCCAATATTCTAATGGACTTGTGTAGAATGGGTATGTGCCCACTCCACACAAGACTCTATGAATATAGGCACACATAACATAGACCAAATATGAAAGCATGTAGAAATTAAGATTTGGATTGTTGTGGACAACCATATAATGCATGATATTAAAACTAATGATTTCTCCAAAAGATGGGATACCCTTAAAATCTAATGTTAAAGATAATGATTAAACCCAATTCTCATCAAAATGTGAAATAGTTCATTTTCCCATGTGACACACTATGTTGGGGACATCTTGCCTCTATATGATCAGGATTGACATAGGTTATATTGTTTTATGATCATTTGAATTATCACAATGAGGTTATATAATTACATTTACACATGCCTATACTCATTTTGTTATATTATATAGTGTACTTGATATGTTATTCTACATGACATTTTTCTAACATATGTATGTAAGGACTAGCATGGAATGCTTATGTTGGTTACTCCTATTTCATTTACTTCATTACTTCATATAGATTATTTGAGTTTAATTCTTGTTTTCTTATTTCTTATGGAAATTTTGAACGTGATCCTTAATTGTTTACCATAGTGTCCTAAATCTTGCTTATTTCTTTGGTTTGTAGATATTTGTATATGTCTTCCCTTTGAGTGTTTAGAATTTGAACATACCCCTTATTTTTTATCTCCATGGACATCTCTTTGCTTTATATTAGAGTACTCTTTTGTGTGTGCTTGTTATTTTATATATGTTTCCATGATACACATCATGAATCTTAAGACTTATTATATGTGTATAATTCAAGCTTCATTAATATATCTACTTTGACATGATACTACATATGATTATTTACTACATGATTCACACAAATACAATATATTTATATTCTCCTTTTGAGATAATATGACAATCAATTTTTAATTCCCCTCACCTCAAAATGGGGGGCATATTAGTGGTGTCATGTAATAAATACATGATTCCACATACATACATTAGATAAAATTTGTAGCATTTGATTCACTTTACATGATTCAGTTATAGATGTGGGTCATAATTCTATACATTTATGTAGAAACATAAAATTAATATTTATATAAAATCATGCACTTGTGAACAATCTTTTACAAACTTAGCGCTATACCTATCTTATGACCCCTTTTGATCATTTTTAACCACCTTGCACACTTTTCTAAGCTGATAGATAACCCCTTAATGTAATCATAGTGATTATTATCAACATTATATATCCTTTAGGCCCTACCTAAACAAAAATATGATCAAAAAACCCATAGGATAGGAGTTCCCTAGTGGATAAAAGTTCACTACTCTAGTGACCTTCCTCGCTCTTTTGTATTCCCACCAAATTATGGCTAATTTTCCAAATTAAAAATTATAAGGTCAACCTATGTCCCTAATTAGACTAATTCAAAGGAATATTAATTATATTAATATTTAAAAAAATTAAAATCATTTTTCACACAAGATTCTTCCACATAAAAAATCACCAGAATCACACTTGCGCATTGAGAACAAAATACGTGTTTCTCCCAATTCTAATTTCATACAACTCTAGTAGTCAAAATCTCAAGTTTGAATACATTTTACATGTCACAAGTCTTGGTTAACTCACCTAATCTCATCAATATTTTACCATCACATAACATATGGCACTAGTTATATAGATACCATCATAGCATGGGATAACTACATGAAGTTTGATCCCTCTTCAAAGTATTGGTATGTATGTAATGATCAACACATAAGGTGTTGAGGTTTTTCCAAAATTCAATCAATGACCTATTTTATCCATTTATTTTCATTGGTATTAACATGTCAAGGGGATAGGTTTTTAAAGGAAAATCATTTACATAATGGTCTCTAAAAGTTATTATGAGCCTTTGCACCAGATATAGGATCTATATATGGAAGGCATAGAGAAATTAGAAACCTTGATTTCCTCACTTAAAGTGGAAATAAGCACCCAATATTAGATATGAGAATTAACCCTCTATTTTTCCTCTTCTCAACATGGTTATCTAGGCCTAGATTCAATTTTAGATTCCTGCTTCCAATCACTAGACCTCTTTGCATAACAAGTTTTAGACCATGATTCCTCTCAAAGGCATAAATTCCAACTAAGTCTTAGTTTTATCCTTACACTTTATTATTTTATAATGTTTAAAATATATATTATTTACAAATAAGTTAATGTTGTCATCATTATATTATTATCTTTATTTTTCATGGTAGTGTTGTCATTTAGGATTTTCACTTTGAATCCCAAATTTGATCAAACATATTGGTGAACCTGTTTATTGTTCTAATGTTTCCAAACCTTAACCAAAACTATTTATATGGTTTTTATAATTATTTTTCCTAGTTTCAATTTTTGTTTTGTATTTTCAAAGTTGATATATTATGGTATAACAATAATTTTTTAGGATTTAGTTTCATTTTATATGGATAGAAAAGAATCTCTTCTTCCACCTCCTAACCCTCAAGGTTGTAATAACTACTTTCCATCTAACTAGGTCTATACTATAACTATCTTAAGAGGTAAGCTATCCCATCCTATATTTCAAAAATAATTTAATCAACATATCCCTCCTCAAACACATCCACCTCCTAGATCTCTCCTTGAAGGTGTACATATGGTATTTCAATCCAAAACACCTAGGGTCTGTGCCTGTGAATCTCTAAAGGATAAAATAGTCACTATGATCAAGTTAATATTAGAGTAAAAAAATCAAAATTAAATTTTTAGTTCAAATATCACATTATTGGAACATCATATTACATGTACAAAAAATCTAGAATATGTTAGTATTAATCATGTATGTGCATCTCCATATAAGAATTTTGTACCTAACAAGATTTCATATTAGATTGAGAAACTAAAACATAATACATCTACAATAAGTAATTAAAAAAGTATGAAAATGTATAATAAGAGTTCAAGTGATATTCTAATGGAAATGAATTGAAATATGTTGATCAAACTACCTCCTCCATCTTCTCTAAGGAGATCAAAATACTATTTTAAACATCACATAATACATCAACATCATATAGATTATTATTTGTATTTGAAAAATAAAATACAAATGGTAATTGATAGTGGTGATCATATAAGTGATACATCTATCAAACAACCCATAGTGGAACAAGAATAAAAACAAATAGTGGAAAAATTGGAATTAGTACAAAAGTGGTTTCCAAAGGACAAATCAAAGCAAGAAAATGTTAAAATAGAAAAATTACACATGGAATATATCACAACATAAATGTTAAAAAAATAACAAGCACATAAGTTATCAAATCAAATTCAAGATAAGTATAAAACCATTCTTAAAAAAGGTTTTCTCATAAAAGAGTCTCCAAAACATGAAATACCAAAAAGAGATAGAGTTTCAGGAGTGATTCTAAAGGTGTTGTCTAAAATTCATTCATTTTTTCTAGAGCCTTTTATTCTTAATCCCATCATAGATGACAAGCAATGTACCAATGTGGTTATCACTAACACTATTTAAATGGATTTTTATAGTTTGACACTATAATTTCTTGGATATGATAAGGAATGTTTGGGTAAGATTACTTTATCTAAATAATTTATTGGATCCATTAAGCTATCTTGCACAATTGGGCTAAAAGCATGTACAATGGTATTTTGTGTATGTCCTAGTTTGGCACAATATAACACTGAATTAGGAAGATAATGGATGATAGAAATGGGGGAAGCAATGGGTAAAGATGCTAACCATGTCACATTTTCACATGAAATTACAATTATCACAGTTTCAAGAAAAGATATATTTTATTCAAAGCAAAAGAAATAAATAAAATGCATAATTTTATTTAGAATACAAATAGATATAAGTAATGGCATAGTACTAAAGGCACATGACATAGTACACATTACAATGGAAAAATTAGAAAGGTCAATACCATAGTATGTGGTATTTTTTTATTCATATGAATATACAATAGAAGACAAGAGTGGAATTCCATAAGTTCAAACTATAGATGATGATTATTATAACAATGTATTGGTATGATCCTAATAATATTGATTATGCATAATATACTATGGCAATGATATAAAACCTACATAATTAGATGATACTCCTCATTTACAAGAGATCATCATTCCTTTGTTTGATTCAAAATCTATTGATTGTAAGACTCTTAAGGGAGTCAATAGTTAGTATCCTTCTCTTTATTTCTCATTTCATATATGTAAAATATAAAAAATAGAAAAATATGCTATAAAATACCGACATTGGGACTTATGCATGTTTATATGTATATTTTCCTACATCAGTTCAGTTGTGTACAATATTATATAATTTTTTTAGATAGTTTTATACCATACATGTTTGATTATGGTACATGAGTGTTGAAAATTGCATAAAACATCATTCCTAGACCCAATTCCAAACATTTTCACTATTACACACACATAAATTGCATTTAGATAGGAGATCGATGGAGGATAGGAGTGCACTAATCTAATATTCATCACCTCATTATTGTCTCAATGAGCTTAGACTATCACTAATTTGTTTCAAACATCACACAAGATTCCTAAAACATATACATTCATCAGATACCTCACTAAGTTAATGGTATACATAATGTTGTTACTTGTTTAGCATGCCCTAATTATTAAAAAAATCATGGAAACTCTTTCTTATTTTGTAATCACTCCCACTTGCACTCATGGATGTTGGGTCTCATCACTCTCAAGTTTCCTTAGTAGGTCATCTTTGTCTGAGTGTCAAACTAATCCCCATAACCATCGTCATTGGAAAGACCATGTCTATTCAAGAAAACTTCATATATAAAACTTAGCATGAAAGTGGAGTCTTGGCCTCCTAATTTACATTTGAAATATGGCTTACCTAGATCTCTTAGCCTACTCTAGGATATCATCTTAAATTATATTTAATTCTAGATCTCAAAATCTATCTCATTATTACAACCAAGTTTGAATGATAAAATATCATATATAACACTTGGCCTCAAAATGGATTTTAGTTTCACTTATTCCCACTTACAAAATCTCACTCTCTAGCTTGCTCAGCTCCTTACAGTTGCTTTGGGGGGTCACTTTGATTTTTATGCCATCTCATCCTCTCATAATTATCCCATCCTATCAACCAAGCTCATATGATTAAGTTTCATATTTTACACCCCTCCTAAAAATGACTTCTTGATCTTCATGTCCCACTTACAAAATATTCCTAAGTTGGGTGAAAAGCTTATCAAAATATATGAACAAGTCTAGCTAAAAGTGATTAATTTTTTTCTATGTTTCAAGACCTAATCAGTATTTCAACCCATGAATATGTCTTTGGGGTCATATTTATCATTTCTTAGTTGTAATTAGAATTTTCATTATTAATTTGATCTAAATTTGGAATGCCTAAGGTCCATATACCTAATTGGCCTTCCAAAGTCCAACTAGGTATAGTGTGCTCATAATGTGTTTACCCTTTGTTAATAAAGGAAATAATCCCTCATGGGTTTGAAAGGTGAGGTGAAAAATCTTTAGTGCTAGTTAGAAGATTAATAATGACTAGATCTAGGCTTAGGAGCTTTGGGGGTCTTAGTGTTATCTAGATTTTTTTCTCTAGTTAGGTCATGTATAGGATGGTTAGGATGGTTTATTTCTCATCAGGGATTGAATCTCCAATTATTTCATAGGGAACTTGATAAACATTGATAATGTTATTCAAAACTTTTGTTCTCACTAGGTATTAGGGTAGCATTGAGATTTTTTTTAAGCCTAGGGTAGTGTTAATTAGGGATGGAACCTCGATTAGGTTAGGCTCCATTCCTTAATAAGATTATAATGTTAAATGGGGCCCAATATTTGAATAGTTTGTCAGGACTTGGAATCCAAACATCCTATGCTAACCTATATTTGAGCCTTACATAATGAAGAGCATGACAAGCCGAAAATGCTTTAGTGTATTTTACGGGTCCAAGACTTGATTAGGTATTTGGATCCCCACTACACTTTCCTACCATTTTGAATTTTGAAAGGCCAATTATAATTAGAAGACAAATACCTAATTATGGCTTATTATGCCATGAAATGCTCCTCAATTCTCTTTAGTATTTTAAAGCCTAATTATAACTAGGAACTTAATTTTTTAAAAAGTAAATGTTAAAAATGACCATATGCCCCCAAAATCTTAATTAGGTCTATTGGGCCTATTTTTGACTTCCTAATGTTTTTTTCTGTAGCATTTGATTTTGGTGTCAGTTTTTTGTGGCTTTTGATTTTTCAAAAAGTTGATTATCCTGGACGTGATGGTGGTCTCAGTTTTACATGTTTATGCCTAGTTTAAAATATACTCATGTTTTTGTGTGTTACTTTATTATTCATTCTTTTGATTACAATGTTTTGACTTGTTTATGGTCTATTTTTAGGTTTTGAATAGTAAAAGTGGCATGATTTGGAGGACAAGGAAGATATAAGAGGTCTCTAGGTACATTAATGGTGGTAATTGAGCATTTTGAAGGGAAAATAATCCCTTTTAACACCAAAATTTATATATAATGGTTTCATTTTAATATCAAAGGGTTGGATTTTCTTCTTTTACAAGAGATTTGGAGCCAACCAATTTCTATCTTCATGCAATTTTTAGCTTTATTAGTGTAATTTCTCCCTCAAACTTCTCCTCTACTATTATGCTGGCAAAATTTTGAGGGATTAATTGTAAATAACTCTATATTGTATTATCAAACAATACATTTGTGATTAATGCAATGCTTGTGATTATTTTCTTTAATTTATGTGAGTATACATTAGTTACGAGTGTTATATCTTTGTCTATTGTTCCTATAATCTTGGATTGAACTTGTATTTGATTGTGCATATGTTTGTTAGATTAGGGACTAGTTTTTGGATCTCATAAAATCATGAAATAAAAAATTTCACCATTATTACAAGGTTTTCTTTCCCCTTTTTCCCTTATTTTATTATTTTTAATTAGTTTTTTAGATTAGGGTTTATATGAAAATAGTTTTTTAAACATTTATCTTTATTATTTTGTTTATCCATTGAATATTATTGTATTATTGAATGTTAAAAATAAATGTAATGAATAATAAAATAATCCATAAACTCACATTTAAAAAAAAAACCTAATTGCTAATTTCATCTCATGTGAACTATCTAAATGAATGTTTATTTATCTACTTTCTATATCTGCATGAAACTCACATCAAAAAAGTAAAAAACAAGAATTATCTATTAAACTATTTAATCACCACTCACACCCCATTAAAAATAAGTTTTAAGTATTCACACTAGTAGGCCCCTTGAAATGGAATGGTCACAACAAGCCACTAAGTGAAGATTAGTGCACCTAGACCAGGTAGAATGAAACCTTTGGGAGATCTCACACATCTCCTTTCATGAGAGTCAAGTTGAAACACCTACCTACATGTTGGTGCATGCCAAAAAACATGTTAATATAATTGGTTCTATAAGGAGGGCATGTTTATAGTATTTCAGACTAATCACTGATTTTAAACTTTTTCCCCCTCCTTTACACTTCTCCCAACATGTTACATGTTTGAAATACATGCCAATAGTTTTGGCACTAAAAGGATGGTATATTTAGAGTATTTCAGACTATTTTTCAATTTTAAACTTGTCACCCCTACTTTACACTTTCCACACCCTATTGCATGCTTGAAACACACATCAACATAATTAGTACTAAAAGGAGGTAATCAAATAAACTCAAATTGAATTTTTAGTGAAAATTTTCAACTTAAAGACTTTAAATTAATTATCCAAGTGATTTTATAGGCTATAAGACTATGAAAATAAATTATATACCCACCTATGGCTTTTGCCTAGATAGGTAGAGGTGGTTACCCTATAAACATTCTAGGGCCCACTCATGACCTACCCAAAGATATTGATGAATTATGTCTAAAATACACACATGATGGGATTTGGATGATAGAATAACACATTTAAGCTTTCAAGGATTCGATAATCAGGACATAAATCTAGAAAAATGACATTGTCTACCACCCATTTCTTTGTACTCTAGATAAGGAATCATACAGGTAGTACCTTAGTTTGTTGGATGGGTGCATTACCTTGTGGTCTATCTTTTAAAACTTGTTTGTTAACCATTTTAGTGTTCTCATTAATCATGTTTCCATATAGTACCAATTTTATAAAGCCCTTAGGTAACCCAATGAGTCCATTAGTGCATTCATCATTCACTTTTATGAGTTATATAAGAGGTTGAAATACCCATTCTTATAAATGGAAGTAGTGGCTATTGAATTTTACCTTAAAATGTTGGATCCATTGACTAATATGTTCATTTTTAGGAATATGTTTGCTTTCACATCCTTAGCATTGATTTACCAAGAGTTTTTCATAATTGAACAATAATAAATGTTGCATAGTTATTGTGCAGACATGTTTTATTCACTTGGATAGCCAAGTGTTTACACCCAAAATCCTTCATCTTACTTATGTGTAAGTAAGCCAATTGGCCAATCTAAACCTTATAATGAAATATTGCCTAAATATTATAACCAACCAATCCTCCCAGTGATAAATGAAACCCCATTTATTATTTTTCATACATGTATTTATGGTAATAAATCATTTAGAAAATAGGTTATTTTTCCTTACCTTGGTGATCAAAGTGTTTTTGGTGATTTTTATAATCCAGTGTCATTTGATATAGGATATTATCAACAATAAATTCCTAAACTAACCTATGAGACCACATTCCAAAGTTCACAATTAGGTATCTATAGATTTGTAAACAAGATAAGTGACGAAATGATCCTATTGAACAATAATGTTCCATTCTATAAGCACAAACTAGTCTAAGAGAGTAGTGATGAGGGTGAGTCTGGTGACAAATTAACAATAGTTGTTTCAGGTACCCTATTAGCTAAAAATTAGAATATTATTGAGTTTTTCACATAATTATAAGAATAAAAAATCTCTTGAAATCATCCAAAAGTATAATTAGAAGAGTTAGAGCAACTAGATGAATAAAATGTATTTTATGCATCTAAACATCCCTTTTATATTTTGTTATTACTACACTTGACAAGATGATTAAGGATCATCAATATATTATTTACAATAATTTGACACCCATCCCATCATTAAAAATGAATGAAATAGATGAAAATAATGCTAAGATAGGTTATCTATCTAAAGAAGGTGAATTGAATGAGTTTAAAATAAAGGAATCCTCACCTATAGACAACCTTACCTTTGATTTGATTGGCATGAACCTAAATGATTAAGTTATGAGAGTCCTTTACATCGAAGATTAGCACCTGTATACTAGTGATAATAGGTGTAAATAAACAAAAAATCAATTTGTTATCCTTACATCTAAATGTCTAGATCGTTTAGAATAAACTGAGAAAGATGATTGAAATAATCATGTGCTCCTCATAGTAGTATGATTAGCCAAGATAAAAACACATGATTATAAGCATGTATACCCTAGTAATGAAGAGGTGAGACCAAAAAAAATTAGAAATGAAAATTCCTTATTCTAATGGAACTCCTTGCATAAATATGCCATTGACAATAAAGCCATAAGATAATGGACTTAGAAAGAACCACTCCTAAGCCTTTTTGATAATGAATACAATTA
Source organism: Torreya grandis (assembly GCA_037957365.1). Lineage (NCBI taxonomy): Eukaryota > Viridiplantae > Streptophyta > Pinopsida > Cupressales > Taxaceae > Torreya > Torreya grandis. Next base: position 119,837 of record JARHVA010003736.1, read on the forward strand.
TGAGAATGTTGTCAAGGCATCCATATCAGTCAAGGAACAACCCATAATAGATTCATTGATTAGATGTAGTAAATATATCTCTACCAAGTTGGGTTCACAAGTCATTATGGTATGTGTTGATACCTACCCCTACCCCTCACCACAGTTCAATGTATGGGAAGAGGTATTTATCTAAACCTATCCCAAGTGATTTTTTTAAGTTAAACATAAGTACACTATTGAATTTAATTCTAAAAAAATTATTAAGTTTCATGATAATAATTTAGATAGAACTCTCTAGGATAGTGTTCATGATCTTAAAGGTCAACATAGGTATAAATACATGCTTCCCCTTGGTCGGATCTCTACCAATATTCTCAAAATCCTAAATGTGAATGCATTCTATATCATGTTTATAACTATTAAGGATGTCCCTTGGCTTGTTTATAGGTTATTCCATAAATTAATACTTCTAATATTAAATTATCCTAATAAATTCTTGTTATTACATTTTCTTTCCCTTTCCCACTTTGTTTCATATTTTTTTCTTACTTTTTTTTGTTAGTTTAGTTTACTTTTTTTGCTTTTCCCTTTTTTTCATTCTTAGTCTGGCCTCATTGTTTGTCCTTTTTTGGTTTGACCCATCTATTTTTCCCTCTAGGCTCCCTTGTTGGTTAAATAATGAATAACAAAAGCCCTATACATAGGTATCTCAAGTGATATCTGGTGCATAAGTACTTTGAGTAGTTTGTAGTGTTAGATTCCATTTTCAAATTGATTTTGAAAGCTTAAGTGATCATGTATGTTCCAATTTTTTTTATTTGGGTAAAAATATTTGTTCAATGAATTAATTCTCTCAAAACCAAGCACAAAAATTACATATTAATGTTTTCTAGGTTTGCCTTGATAAACCTTTTACGGTGAAGATCTAGGGAAAAATCTATAATTTTACCTCTCGCTTTCCATAATGGTCCCCAAATTGAAATTGAAATGTTAAGAAAAGAAATAAAAAAAGAGAAAAAATAACAAGGAAAAAAAAACTCAATAAAAATAAGTTATGGGTTATTCAAGCAACCTTCACCAAGGCTATGGATGCCCCACTAGTAGTAGAGCAAGACCTTGAGTGGGATCAGAAACAAATTTGTGAGAACTATGGATGCCTAGTCAGTAGTGAAGTAATGTCTATGAAAGTATTCTCAAAGTAGGATTCAATAGCCTAATTATTAAATTCATAGTATCTAGTCTTTTTATGTTATAAAATGAAGTAATTAACTCATTTACATACATTAGGTCAATGAGATTGTCTGATTTGATCCTTTAGCCATTCTTGGCTTCTCCTCTCTTGAATCTATTCATGTTCCATGCATGATCTTATATAAATAATTTGGATTAATATACATATTTACATCATTAAAAAATACTCAAGAGTATTTTCCAATAGATTCATCATTTGTTATTGCTTTCTCAACATGCCTTAATTCTTCCAAGAATTAGGGAACCTCTTTTTACTTTCATAACAACTCCTACTTTTAGTCATGATTCATGGGTCTTATAAATCTTAATTTTCCTTGGTGTTTTATCTTATTTTATGTGTCTAATCATGCACCATAACCATCACCATTTTAAATACCATGCTCTTATAATAAAACTTCATTTATAACACTTAGCATGAAATTAGAGTCTTGATCTCCCAATTTGCATTTGAAACATGACTTGCCTAGCTCTCTTAACCTAATCTAGGATAAAATATTAATTTTTATGTCATTTTGGCTCTTTAAATATATCCCATTGTGATTCCTAAGTCCAAATAGTAAAGTTTCATATATAACACTTGGTCCCGAATAGGAGTATATCCGCACTTGTTCCCGCTTGCAAAAACTTATTCTTTGGGTCTCTCAACTCCTTGTAGTTACTTTAGGGGTCACTTTGATTTTTATGCCCTCTCAATATTTGATAATTGTCTCATCCTATCAAATGGTCTTGTGTAATTAAGTTTCATATTATGTACCCTTCCCAAAAATTACTTCTTGACCTCCATATCCCACATGCAAAATCTCACTAAGCTAGGTGAAAAACCTGTCAAAATCTCTGAATAGGTCTAGTTGAAAAAGATTAAAATTTATCTTTGTCTCAAGACTTATTCAAGGTTTATATGCTTGATTAGCTCTTTAATTTCATATTTCTCCTTTTCTAGTCTTAATCAAAATTTTCATTAGTGAATTGGTCTAACTCTTAAATGTTTATGGCCTGTATACCTAATCAAGCTTCCAAACCCTAATTAGGTCTAGGGAATTCATAATGTGCTTACCCTTATTTAATCATGGAAATAATTTTTCATGGGTATTAGGGGTTAGGTGTAAATTTATTTAGTGCTAGTTGGAAGATTAATCATGAATAGGTCTAGGCTTAGGAGCTTTGAGGGTCTTAGTGTTATCTTGAATTTTTATTCAATTAGTTCATGTCTAGGCTAGTTGGGATATCTTAGTTCTAATTAAGGATGAAATTATTGATTATTTTGTAAGGGGATCATTAATAATTCATAATTATATTCATAAAAAAAATTGACTATGTATTAGGGTATCATTAGGGGTTTTTGAAGCATAGGTTAGTGTTAATCAAAGATGAAATCCTGATTAGGTCTGGGACCATCCCCCGATAGGATTGAAATGTTAATAAGGGCCTAATACCTCACTAGGTCATTGGTATTTAGAGCCCAACATCCTATTCTAACCAATACTTGATCCCTATATAATGAATATCACACCAAGCCAAAAACCACATAGTGTATTTAAGGGGTCCAAGACCCGATTATGTCTTCAAACCCCCACTCCACTTTCCCATCATTTTGAATTTTGAAACTCTAGTTATAATCAGAATATAAAGACTCAATTAGGTATTGTTCTACCATGAAAGTCATCTTTAGTTCTATTCAGGCTTCTAAAGCCTAATTACAATGTGAATCTTTATTTGTCAAAAAGTGAATTAAAAAAATGACAAGATGCCCCCAAAATCTTAATTAGGTCTATTGGGACTCTTTTTGACTCCTTGATGGTTTTTTTGCCATAAATTTTGATCCCAATGTCAATTTTTCAAATCATTTGATTTTATAGAAATATGACTCTATCTTTGATGGAACGATGATCTAAGTTTTTCCTATTTATACCTAGTTTAAAACTTGTTTATGTTTTTATATGCTATTTTAATGTTCACTCTTTTAATTTTAATGTTTTGAATTGTTTTTGGTCTATTTTCAAGTTGTGAATGGTAACATTGGTTTGATTTGGAAGGGAATGAATATATAGGAGGTAGTTGGGAACATTAATGGCAGTAATTGATCATTTTAGAGGGAACATACCTCTTTGGGTTGCCCCAATTTTTATACAATGGTTGAATTTTACTATCAAATAGTTGGATTTTATTATTATAATAGAGATTTGGAGCCAACACTTTCTAGGTTTACTAGTCTAATTTATCCCTCAAAATCCTCCCCTACCATTATTCTTGAAAAAAATCAAGGGAACGATTTAAATGAACTCTGGTTTTTATTATGAAATGATGTATTTATGATTAGTACAAGATTTAGGATTATTTGCTTCAATTTATGCATGTATATAGTGGTTGTGGTTGTTATATCTTTATCTTCTCTTCCTAAAAGCTTATAGTATCCATACATTTGATTATGCATATGTTGATTGGATCAAGGGCTATTTTGTGGAGCTCATACGATATTGAAATTGAATTTGTCACCATTATTGTAGGCTTTTCTTCCCCCTTTAACCTTTTTTGTTATTGTTAATTAGTCTTTTAGATTAGGGTCTATAGGAAATAAATATATTTGAACATTTATTCTTATTTTTGTATTATATCCATTGAATATTATTGCATTCTTGAACATTAAAACTCAATGAAAGGAACATAAAAATCAGCCATAAACTCATATTTATATAAAATATCTAAAAATTGATTTTACATCCTATGTAATATCTAAATAAATGGTCATTCATCCATTTTATATATTTTCATGAAACTCATGTCAAGGAATAAAAACAATAATTATCTATTAAATTGTTCAAGCACCCCTCACACTCTATTAAAACTAAGTTTGAAGTATTCACACTATTAGGCCCCTTGAAATGGAATGGTCACAATGAACCACTGAGTGAATATTAGTGTACCTAGAATAGCTAGAAAGAAACCTTGGGGAGATCTCACATATCTCCTTTCAAGATAAGCAAGTAGAAATACATGCCTAAACATTGTCACATGCTAAAACACACATCAACACATAGGTTTTATCCTTATTTTCCCATAATTTCTTACTCATAGTGTGGTAATCTACATTATATTACATCTTATGATATTTCACACTCACTAACATTGTCATATACTATTGTTTATCTCACATAATATAATTAGATTACAACATATCTCTTATTGATCAAAATACATTATCATACATGTTTTTTATATTTCTTTCCTAACTTTGTGTCTTGTATGCATCTGTCTATTTGTTTGAGGACATTTTAATATGTTATTACAACATGGATCTAATCCTTTATATATTTGATTTTATTCATGTGAGGACATTTAAATGTGTCCTTGTGTGTGTCTTATTTCTATGTGTGGACATTTGAACATGTCCTTATATATGGATCTAGGCCTCGATTGTTTTCATGTATGAGTGTGATGGAATTTGAACTTGTCTTTGTTTATATATTCTATTTGAGTTATTTACACTTGAACACATCACTTTTTTATGGATCCTTAGCCTCCTATTATGTGATCATGTGTTTTACATGTACTCTTTGATTGTGTTTGTCATGGCCATGACACCTTGATTGATTATTTGATCATATTTTAATGACATGATGGAAATCATGCATCTAACCATCCCTTCCAATTCCATGATGGATATCATGAATTCTTTCCTAAGTAGTTCTATTCAATGTCATATACTTAGTTTATCATTACTTGTGTGCTTCATTGTCACATCTATCTAGATAAACTTACTATGAATTCTTGTTTTCACATTCATCTTACATTATTATTGTGCTCATTTTACATACATGATGATGCCATGATTTTATTTAATGTCATTACTACTCAGATTTACATTTTTATGTCATATTTTTTTTACTCGGTATTAGAATCTATATGCACCATATATCAATTGGGGCATATGCATGGCACATTGCTTCCTTATTGCTTACTTTTATAGGTAGAATATAAATTCATGTCATTATCCAAACTAATACACTAGACTAGGATTATACTTAGTATTTTCACTATTTTTTCACTATAATTGAACCTCATTCCATATATAGTGGTTGTCTCACAATTTGCACTAGTATTTACACCAATATCTACACCAACTTTTTCACTATAAATATTTATTAGCATTCATATAGGGACTCCAAATTAATTCACTACTCTAGGTAGGTGATGATGGAATCAAGCACACATTTATTTACTAAGCACACCCACTTTTTTATGAGGATTGGAGCATACACAACCCAATCCCAACTTTTGAACATTTACACACAATCTGCCATAATCACCAATTTTGCACTAGTTTTACACCATAAAAACATAATGGTTAATTTATTAAATAAGTTATATTCATTAATTTTCACTCTCTAATTTTTTTATTTCACATTTTTATTATTTATATTAAGTATATAATGATATTACATATGTTTAATTATAGGTTTACATGGAGCATACTTAAATGTTGTGGCCTGCATCTAGGATTCCTTGCCAAAAATAAGTTCAATTATGCACTCTTTTTATTTTAATCTAGTACTTCTAATTTTGATTCATTAATAGAATAAAATGAGAGAAAATGTAAACACATAAAATTAATATTTATCAAAAACCATGCACTTTTGGACACTTTTTTACACACTTAGCTCTAGACCTATATTAAGGCCTCTTTTGATCATTTTCGACCACCTTGTGCACACTTTTAAGATAATAGATTACCCAAAAATGTACTAATAATTTTTTTTATCAACCTTAGACATCCTTTCACCCATGCCTAACCAGAAATAAGATCAAAAAACCATAAGATAGGAGTTCCCTGGGGAATTGGAGCACACTACTCTAGCATCCTTCCCCCCTCTACTGTCTTACTGCCAAATAACAGCTAATTTTTGAAACTCAAAGTTATAGGAAGGTCAACATATGTCCCTAATAAGTCTAATTCAAATGATTTTTTATGATATGACTATGTTAAAAAAATTAATCCATTTTTCACACAAGAGGATTCCACATCAAAAAGTACCATAATCACACTTGCACATTGAGAGAAAAATACATATTTCTCTCAATTTTGATTACATATAGACCTAATAATGTAGATCTAAAGTATGAATACATTTTATAGGTCATAGGTAATGGTTAAGGCACTTAATAAAACTGGTATATCACCAACATATATCATATTGAATTAGTTATTCACATACCATTGTAGAATGGGAGAACTACATGAAGTTTGATCCCTCTTTAGAGTATTAGGATTTAGGAAACACTAAACACATGTGGTGTTAAGTTATCACCCAACTTTAATTGATGGAACCTTTTTCCCATTGATTTTAATTAGCATTAAAATTTCAAGGGGATAGGGTTTTGAATTAAAATCAATCACATAGTGGTATCTATAAGTGATTGTGATCTCTCACACTAGATACAAGATCTATAGACAAAGGCAGAAAGAACCTAGAAAACCTGATTTCCTCACTACAATTAAAAATGATCACAATAGGTTAGATATGATTTCTACCCCTCTAGTTTACTCTTCCCAATTATATTGTCTAGGCCTATCTAATTCTAAATTCTTAATTCCAATCACCAAACCTCTATACACAACAAGCTTCAAACCCTGATTCCTCTTATATGCATAATTTCTAGCTAAGTCTTTTTTCTCCTTACACTTTGATATTTTTAGTAATTTTATAGAATATATTAGTTCAAAATTAGTGAATTTTATCATTTTTATATTATTCTCCTATATTTTAATAATAGTGTTGTCATCTAGGGTTTTCACTTTGAATCCCAAATTTGATCAAATAATGTGGTACATATTTATGATAAGTGTTTTTCATATTTTTTATACATATTTTATAGAGCAAAGGTTAAATTTTGATAGATAGTTCATTTTGAGACACATTTGAGGTGAATATGCCATGAAAATGTACCAAATTATAGATACATTATTTATAACACAAGATCAAAGATTATTAGATTGTTAGAAATCCAAATAAAATGGAAACTAACTAAATCTATTCTAGTATACTTCATATATGAAATATCTTAAAATAAATTAAATATATTTCACTTACTCATTTTTATACTAGATGTCACTTGAATTTATTGTTTATTATAGTTTTAAAGGCTTGATTGAGGTACATCAATGATACAATATCACTTATACTTGTAATATTGATGTTTTATTCATTAGAATGATGAGTTGAAGCTTAGATGGATAGTCTTTAGATACCACTTCATTATATAATTCAATCTTAGTGGAAATGGATATAAATTCCTAAATTTATAGATTTGGTTTTATTAATGAAAGCCATTGATCTTGGTTGGAGATCAATGGTAGAGGATGATTGAATTGATGGGAGATTATTAAATTATTTAGTGGGTGTAGACACTTCATGTCAATTCTAAATATGTCTTCTTTAATACTTTAAACCTTAAAAAAAATTATTTTCCTCTAATAGTTAATTCATTACCTAATTAATTAATCTAATATACCCTTAATGGAAAATTTCATGGATTTAGAATTATCTATTTTCTAAATACATAAACTGAATTATTGCCTCACCTAAGGTGACATCATCATACCACATGTGAAAGTAATATATCTTAAAATATCCTACATCCCTCTTACACAATTTACATATTTCACTCATCTTACACACTCTTCTCTTACATGGCCTATGACACACTCCAAAAGGACTAGTCATTGCACTTTTATTCTAAGACTTCCTTCCACACTAAAAAAAGGTCTTAAATGGATTTTCTTATAGAATTCATGTGTGAAATAATTATTTTAATAAATCCCTCTCTACAATTGGATTTTATCTTATATTAATGGCTCACAATCAAACCAAAAGTTTTTAAATACAAGAACCTTTGGCCATTATAGACAATCTCTCTTGAAATAAACTTACCATGCATAAATCACACTAGAGCTTCAATATTCTCATGCTAATTTCCAATCCAAGCCAAGAATATACAAGGGGAAATGTTTCCCACATGTAGAGTAAACATTTACAAATATCTCTAGTCTAAAATACTAAGAAATACCTCTTCGTATCGATAAGTAAAGGGGTCTCCAAGGAAGGTATAAAGAGTGTTCTTGATTTCCACTTGATTCATCTTATTATTTGAGATTGCACAATCCTAGGAATTAAGTGTGTAATGTTAAATTATTCAAGTTTTTTTATTTTATTCACTAAAAATTGATCTAACCTTATTTATATTTTTTATGTACATAATGGCATGCACAGGGGGACCCTATATATCCCATGATCCTCATTAACCCTATATTGTTCTTCTAGTTGAGTGAATCAACCTAATTGATAAGTTCATTCATCTCATTTCTTAAAAAATTTACAAAACTCCATCCTAGGTGAAAATGACAATTTCACTCTATGTTTCAATGGTTTTACCCCTGAAATCAATAGTTTCACTACAAATTAGTAGTTTTACCTTTCAATTTCTTATTTTTCTATCATTTTATAGGGCATTGTAATCGATGGTTTTTCTCTATGTTTTAGTGGTTTTCCATACATTTTGATGGTTTCACCCTAATTTTTGGTGGTTTTAATTTTTCTCTATGTTTTCTATATTTTAATGATTTTACCCCTAAAATTGTTAGCTTCACTAAAAAATTATTTGTTTTACTAAAATCAATGGATTCTCCATGAAATGACTACCTAACTTATTGAGGTTCGTTCAGGATCATTTGGACTCCATTTTTTATGATTTTTTTAAAACAAAGTTTTATCTCATGAATTTTCAAATTATTTAGTTAGTTTAGCTTAATAAAATAAAAATTACAAGAGTGTTAATTTGTTTACTTGCATAATTCTCATTAAAGAGAACATATTGAAAATAGAACTTGTTTACCATAGGTTTCACTTGTAAAATACCACATTGAACCATTCTAAAAACTTTATTGTAGTTCATTTGATAGATAAGTGTATTTATCACTCAAATAATAGCATTTCCACTTTTCAAACATTTCAATTTGGGTCTAAAAAGAATGTACAATGTCAATTTAAGCTTAAAGCCTATTCTTTCCTATGTCACTTATTTCCTTCTATTTGTATTATTTCGCTTGAATGTTGTGTGACTAATTCACACATGATTTACCCTTGATAGGGTGACTAATAAATGTGAAGATGACCACTTGTTTTATCCTTAAAGACTCACTAAGTATGCTCTTATCTTGTCCTTACTGGGATTCCTATGAATCAAAATGAAAATACCTTTCCTTTTTATTTTAGGCTACATGATTGGGGTGTCATTTCCTTCTCATAGGACTTTAGGGAATAATGACTACGATTTCATCCCTAAGCATTCATACCATCCCCATACATCCAATGGAAGATATACATTTTTAGTAGGTGTCGTTAAGGCCTAGCAAAATTCCACATAAAGGGTTTCATGAAAGTAACGAGTTAAATCCAAATGTTAATCCATTATAAATCACCATCAAGGAATCTATGATCTTTAAATTAAGGATTTATCCCCTATGAACATCCTTACACTTGGATCTCCTTTTTAACAAATTTGAGACCTTATAGGACCATATATAAATTTGAGTAATAATTTAAGTAGTCAAAAATACATTTGGTATCACTTCATTGAAATATAATGAATGAATTGATCATAAAGGGGGTATACCCTCCTGTGAATATCTTAATTTCATATTAATTTGAATAATCAAAATTTATCATGAAACATTCATCGATGTAGGGGTGCAAAGATAATAACCCCTGAATATTGCCTTACACATATAAATCTTTGAAAGAAGTTTGGGATTAAAATAACACCAATAATTATATTTAATTATTAAATGAATCCTTGGATTTTTAATCCTCTCAAAGGTGGGTATATCAAAACATCAATGATTATGATGTAATCATGTGTGAGTTATTAAAATAGCCTTATAATGTTCATTTTTTATTTCCAAAACCCATTTTTATTCAAAACTAACAATAATTCAAGTCCAAGACATAGTCCATACACACTTACACAAAGAGGCATTACTATGTCTACATTCTAAGTCAAAAGTCACTCCCTTCTAGATTTTTTGTCAAACTATGTCCATATACACACCATTCTTATCTAAACCATGTTGTTATGTCATTCATTTTATTCAAAACCTAGTCTTAGTTCCAATTCAAATTCAAATTCCAAACCAATTCAAGACCAAGATCCAAACTCTTATCTAAACCATTGCCATTAAGTAGTCCATTTTATTTCAAACCAAACATGAATTCCAATTCTAGTTATAATACCAAGTTCATCTATTCCAAGCCAAATCCAATTCATCTTGAACCATGACTAAACTAATCCAAGCCAAATTAGATTCATCTTGGATCACATACCAAAAAAATTATGTACCAATTGAGTCAATGCCAAGCTAGGTTTGTCTTGAACCACACAACAGGACATTCTAATCTTTTCAATTTTATATTGAACCACATTATAATTTTATTAGGTTCATCTTTAATCACATTATAATTCTAATTCTAAATTAGGTCATCTTTGACCAAACTCAATGTCAAAACCAAATAATTGGCATAATGTTAAATGATGTCCATTTCAACTAAATCCAATTACCCTAAATCAACTACATGCCAATTAAAACAACTTCCTATCTTTTCATTCAATCTCCTACACCTATATGTTGGGAATAATGAATTCATGTCATCTATAGTTTTTTTCATTTAAATCCAATCAAGTCTATTATGCATTGTTTGGGGTAATTAATATTAGGTCATTCCCCCATGTTTGGTGTAATTCCAATCTAAGTCAATTTTCCCTATTTTGGTCATTTCTAATCAAGTCTATGCATCCATTTTTGGGGCCAAGCCAATTATATTAAGATGAAGACTTCCCTCTTTGGGCCCATTTTCATTCCAATCTCAATCAAATCCACCCTATTTTGGGAAATTCTAATCCAATCTATTATGCCCTATTTGGGGCCAATCCAAGCCAAGACAATTACGTTAAGACCAAGACCACCCTCTTTAGGTCCATTTTCATTCCAATCTTGGTCCAATCTACCTATTTGGGGCAATTCTAATCTAGTCTATTTTTCCCTATTTGGGGCCAAGCCAATTTGATTAAGACCAATATGACCCTCTTTAGGACCATTTAATTCCAATATCAGTTCAATTAACCCTATTTGTGGCAATTCCAATCCAATATATTATGTTTTATTTGGGGCAAGTCAATTACATTAAGATCAAGAATGCCCTCTTCGGGCCCATTTTCATTTCAATCGCAATCTAATCTACTCTATTTAGGGTTATTCAAATCCAATATATTTTGACTTATTTGGGGCTAAGCCAAGACAAGCCAATTACATTAAGATAAATACCTCCCTCTTTGGGCCCATTTCAATTGATATCAATACCACCCTTTTTGGGCCCATTCTAATTAACACCAAGTCTGGCCTCTTTGGGGCTAATTTATTCTAATCCAATTCCCATTACATGTATCATTACTTAGGGGAATTCATCTAAGGTTAATGTGACTCATATAATATTTAAATCCTAAAATTGTTCTAGCATGACCATTCATGCATACAAATATGATATATAAACTCTTATAGCTTAGCCAAAACCTATCTCATTTTACATCTACTCTTGACATTATGTCTAATAGTCTGCAAGCTAATTTGGTCATACAACCACAATAAAGCCAATGGTATAGACCTATTATGCCATTTACCCTCCAAGGTCTATTATTTATTAAAGACCCAAGTGTGTCCAAGTTTAATAACTACTTGATTGAGGTATGTAATGATCCTATTCCTAAGCATGATCAAATACATCCACTTCTAAATCAATATCAACATAGTCAAACCATTATTGACATTTTTGTTGAATCACCCACCTTTGACCAAAACCAAAACATTATTATTCCACCTTTATTTGACAAAGGAACTTTATTTGGAATATGACCCATCTTTGAAGAACCCATTATTAATCGGTAGTCTATATTTTATTCATTACCTAAAGTGGCCCATTTCTGAACATTTCTTCATCCTAAAAATTTCATTTCCAAGTGAAATGTGAAAAAGGTCCTTGTGGATGACATAATTTAATAGACCCTATTTGGGGCTACCTCAACATTAGTGTTGAAAAGTGTTGTCATTGATGTCAATGTGTAGGTTAGAGAGATAATTTGAAGGTAACCTAACATCTCTTCTATTGAGAGATAATTTGAAGGCAACCTAATGCCTCTTCTATTGAGAGAGAACTTAAAGGTAACCTAATGATTCTTTTATTGGTTATCGTGAAGGTTGTTGTAGTAGTATGAGAATGATTCTATTTGATAGCATAAGTGAGAGGTATGATATTGTTTGAGGATCATGTAAGGCATGTCAGCAAGGTATAAGATCATAAAGAAGTGTTTCAAGGAAAGTTATCAAGTCTAAAGTGATTGAGAATCCTAATCATGACACTAAGCATAGTATGAATAGACCTTGCAAGAAGGTATGAGCTTAGTTTCTTAGTGAAATGAGTTCACATAGGAATAAATGTATGTATAAGGTTGATTAATCATGTATATGAGGCATTAGATCATGCATATAATAAAAAATGCATCATGTCTATAAATTAATCATGACATTTTTAAGTGAGGGCATGACCAATATGGGTATCTACTAGACCCAAATAGGGGATCAATTATCATAATACACCATAATAATAAGGGTTATAAATCCTATATTCTATCATAATTATGTAACAACCCTAAAAGAGTCCTAGGTTTAATGTTCACTCTATTCTAATAAATAAGAAAGTAAATATAATCTATTGCTCACCAAAGCTTATGGAACAAAGTGGGGGTTAGAAACAAAACATACATAGAAGACCTATAATCATGTTAATGTATATAGAATCTTAATGCATGGGAGAGAAACATAATTTCATTATCTATCTACTCTTACAAAGGAGAAATAAATTTAGGAATATTTACGTTGAAGATGAACCCACCGAGCCTCAATCTCTCCCTTAATCAAGGTGATTCACAAGAGATTGTTCTGGTATGTAATGATAACAAAGATAAATCAGCTCGAGGATATACAACCTATCTATACATCAAAAAGACTTTTCTATAAGACAAGATTTGTATCTCCAAATAAAGTATGAAACCCTAAGATTTATTCCTCAAGTATAATGGTCAATAAGTAGATGTTCATTTGAAATTATTATTCTTTGCTTTTGTCTTTTCAAATGGATGGAAGTGAACTTGTATATATATGTGGATCTTGCCCTAAATCCTTTTGAATATGTCAGTTATATAAGGTCGATCCAATCAATCCTGTATGTTTTTGGGATTTAAATCACTAGGTCTTAAGATAGGTTAGTCAAAGGGATAATAAAACTCCAAGTGCAAATATCCATAAATAGTATAGGGTTAACCCAATCAACCCTATACAATAATCAAAGGATGAAAACTGTATGGGTTTGACCCAATCGACCTCATACAATATATTGGTAAAAGGGTGTGAAAGTAAAAGTAAGGAAGATAAAGCATGAAAAATGAATGGAAAGGATATAACTGAGAAAAATAAGCTTAGGTTAAATGTTTTTAGGATACAAGTGTGTAGATAAGAAGTGGAAAAAGGGACAATAATCTTATGAATCACCAATGGTCTACCCACCCCTTTCGTGGTGTACCCCTTAAGGTATGCACTCAGAAAAATTTAGAATTGATGGGTTTCTATAAGATAGAAAGTGTTAGTAATCAATAAAATTTTGAAAATATTATGTGTATATATATGCCCCACTCAAATATCAAGTGTCACATAAATTCAACATGAGATGGTGCTTTGGGAAATAGAACATGATAATACATAATGTTGATGCTAAGTAAAGTGTAGTAAGTAGCAAATAAAATAAAGGAAAAGATAGAATTTAAAAACACCTAACTTTACTTACCTTAGTGTTGTAGATAAAATAAGTAGTCTGTAAGAGCTATGAAGGTGTCTAATGTGAAAAACACTAGGTGAACCTGTAGAAGTTAGTGCAAACAATAGGCAAAAATCAAAAAAATTAGAAAATAGGCATATGATAATGGAAAAGATTTTCTATGTCCTAATGAATCCAACATATTTTAAGGTTTTCAAAATGGATGAATAGAAATTAAGATATAAGAAAAATAAGGGATTTGCGTAAAAATAATTGAAATTTTTGAATTTTGAAATGTGTTTTTAAATAAGGGGAAAGAGAAGGCATTTGGTTATTTTGACTTGTGAAAGAGAGAAAAAGAGTTTTGGAAACCAAATGAACTAGGATGGCGATGGAATGATAGGCTAGATAGGGAGGAGCTCCAAGAGTAGCAGCAGGTGTACTATAGGTATGAAACTATTAATCTTAAGCCAATTTTTGAGTATTTTAATGAATTAAGTGTGTTTTTAGAAGAAAATAATTTTTAGCATTTTTGGATGTCAAAATGAAGCCAAATTAGATTATATAGGTAGGAAAAAGCAAAATGGAAAATGGGTTTGAAGGAATTAGGGAGAGAACTATCAGAAGGCACTTTTTGAGGAAAATGCAAGGGGTCAGTAGTAAAAAACAACTAGGTCAACCCAGTTGACCCAATAGGTTGAAAAGTAGCAAAATCCACACTACCAACCCAATAGGTATGTGTCGAGCCTATATGTTTTGAAGACTACCAACCTAGTACAACTTTTCCAACTAATCTAAAAAGTCCAAAATGATAATACAATACTAGGGAGGGGAAAATAACAAGGTTGACTTAGATTTTTAAGTCAACCAAGTCAAAAATAGGGATATTTTGGTCAAACTAGGTTGACTAAGTAACCAAAATGGTATAAAATGCATAAAAAAGGCTGAAAGAAGGCTAGAATGGCCCAAAATGACCAATTAAGTGATAAAAAGGACCAAGTAGGCTAAAAATATGTAAAAATGAATGAATTAAAGTAATTTTGGCTTGATTTTTATTAAAATTGTAAAAGGAATGTATTATGATTATACATGACATGGAGTATCTAATACATCTTTTGTTATTTCTTGGTTTCAAGGATGACCTAGATTCTAGTGATTGGTACATGTGTCATGGCTACCATATCTAGTAGAGCATCTAATGATAGGAGATAGAGCTAGGTTAGTAACTATAGGCCTAGGAGGGATCGTTAATATGTGTAGGATTCCCTTGAGCATGGATATATTAGTTATGTTTTTTGGATGTTGGGAATGATTGACTAACACCTTTAGATGGGAGGTCGATGGAGAGGTGGTAGAGGTAGAAATCACTCTAGAGGATGTACATTCCATCCTAGGGCTATTGGTAGCAGGAAAACTAGTGACTATAGGTATACTAGATAGTGTGGAGGAGATGAGAGCCTTAGCCATGTGGGTTATTAGCTCAGAGATGATATTGATAGGTAGGAAAGTTAGTATTTTTAATGTATATACATCATAAATTCTAGATAACCAAAAATCTGTGATAAGGATTATGATGTAATGAGTGTTATGTCACAAATTAGAGAACAAGGTACCACTATTTATGGTAGCCTTAATCAGGATGATCCTAGAGGAGGGAGTACTATATGATATCAACATTATCATTTGGGTCCAACTCTTACATGATCTATATGAGGTGCTAGTTAGAGGGGAAAATGTGATAGGACTGATCATATTAATGATGGCTTGGATATATGAGAAGTTTCCCATGTATTGACTAGTTGGGTTATTTTATGTGGTTAATGATAGGTTGCCTCAAGTATGAAGATGGAGAGAGGACTCGGTAGAATGGGTAGTGACCCATGTTCTAGTGTTATAAATTGTGAGATATATAGACATAGTGTGGTATCCATATGGGCACATAGTGACTACATGGCTGAGCTGAGATATAATTACACCAGCTATAATGAGGATAAAGGTGGTTAGACACTACACCTAGTGGAGAGAGCCATATACAGTGGCATGGGTACCAAGATAGATGGGTTTACCTCATCTATTAAAACTTATATTAACACTTAAGTATTGGGCTCAGTATGTGAGAGATCCATGAAGGATTAGGGGATTAGGGCCACCAATGATGAGGTTGATGCTCAAACCATGTCATGAGCAACCATGAATTAGGTGAACATGATAGGGAGTAGATTAATAGAAGATGGGTGCAGAGGTAGTGGAACCAAAGATACCACCACTAGCTCTACAGTGAGATGAGATATGACCACCAAAGACATGACATCAATAGAGATAGGAAGATAAGGAGAGAGTGGAGACTATCACCATCCTTGATGACCCAATAGATGAGCTAAAGGAGAGTTAGATGATAGAGAGTCAACTTAGGCATACACTGAGGCAGATGTGAGCCATGATAGCTAAATTTGAGCTAAAGAGGTGACCTAAAAAGGAGGTGCTAGGAGGTCATGCAGATGGAGAGACTATGTTCAGTGGTTGCTTAGATGGTGAGACCATATTGATTAAGATATAGACATGTGATACATATGATTAAATTATTGCTTTAGTTTTTATTTTGAAATAGAGACTAGAGATAGATATTATGAGATATAACAATGATCTAATATCTATATGTTTTGATTTTATAGGCATATCTAAGGATGAGGAGGAGAGATGGGGGTCTATTATGAGGGGATTAATCCATGACATCCTAGATGAGACTTTGTATCTATATGACCCTACTACATTAGAGCAACCCAGTGTACCATCTTCCCTAGTTTAGGTAGTGAGGCAAATATGAGCATAGAGAGAGGATGTAACCACTAGAAGAGATGGGTGTAGGCAAGATATGGGTATGGAAAGCCCTAGTAGAGGAGAGATATACACGTCTAGCTATAGTGATGTAGATGACATAGGCACATATAGTGACTCTGAACCATATGATAGAGGTGCAAGAGTAGGTGAGGACAACACATATGGTGACCTTAGCTTAATTGGCATAGGTACAAACATGGGTGGCACATAAATAGGGATAAGTAGATGGATTGAGATATTAGATGGCATTTTTATAGTTTACTATTTGGAGGAGTCAGACTGAGGCCTTCGTAGGTAGTGTGGCTAGGCCACGAGATAGATAGGATGGAGCCCAGCTATAGAGCTAGAGCATTATATATGTTTGTAATTGTATTAAAAATTCATGATATATATATATATATATATATATATATATGATGTATCATTTTGGCATATTAATGTTGATTGTGTATGTTGTCATCATTATGGTTGTGGTTGTGGATGATTTGGATATATTTGTTTCTATCACATGTATTTAGATGTTGTTGTATATGCTATAGGAAATATATGAGATGTGGTTTCTTTTCTACCATTATGAAAAATGCATGCATGGTTAAAAATAAATAGGCAAAGAGGACTTGGTAACTTATAACCAATCAAAAATGTACTACACACTATTTCAAGTTGGGAAATGTGTAATAAAAATAAAATGACTAAGTATAAACAACCAAGGGGTAGTAAAACAAGATGGTAAAAAATAAATTTGTTTTTAAACCAAAGTGAAATATTTTTGCACTAAATTAAAACAAGCAAAATCATACTAAATCACATTGGGAAGTATTAAAAAAATGTAATAGAGTAAAAGGTATTTAAAAGGGAAAAAATGGTATAAAAATGAATTAATTAAGTTAATTAATTATAGTAAATCATGTTGGGAAGTATAAGAGAAAAAAAATTGGCAAAAGATTGGTCTTAAATTTATTGCACTAATTTAAGCTGGGAAGTATGAAAAATTCAAGAAACTATTGTATTCTTACATGAACTCAAAAAATAAAGAGACAAAAGAAAAATAAAAATGAAGTAAGCATAAAATATACTAAATCAAGATGGGAAGCATGTCAATGATGTGTAACTTCATAATCAATCACATCTTATCTCATATTTTACACATAATTTTGTTTATGACTTGAATTATTAATAAACTTTTTAAGGAATGTTGGGTCCTATCCATGTCTTACAAAGAAACTCACAAATAGAACACTAATGGGGTGGAATAATCAGGATAATTGGGTAATAAAGTAAGTGGGTAATAGGAAGGAAAAAGGTGGTAATTTGTGAGGAACATCGAGTCCTATCTATAGTCTTACAAAGAAACTCACAAAATGAAATCCCAAGGGAAGTGATCAATATACAAAACAATATTTCTCAATAGGAAATATGAGGGATATAGGGAATGAAAAAGGTAGTGTAAAAATCAAGACTTAGGCATCTTATGAGAAGACCTTAGGAGACAAGAGGTATGATAAGGACATGAAAAGACAGTAAGTGACTAGTGACCATCAATGTGCAAAGGAAACATGTTTGCTATAGATACAAAGCTTTGTAGGCATATACGTGTGCTTCTAAGATCAACTCATGAAGATAGATTGGTACAAGAAAAGGTAAAACGGACCTACCTTCCCAGGACATGTTCATTATTATTCAGGACCCCTTATAGATCTATCAGTCTACTATGAATATTGGGTACTTACATGAGAAATTAGGTAGCACTAAAAAAAAATTTATTCTCTTTTTCTAATCTATTGGCCTGCCACACCCCAAAAGACCTTGGCTCTATCATGAGGCCAATTATGAAGTTTGAGATTTGAATAGAAGAAGGAGATGTGCTTTGAATCATGTATTTTAGTGTGATTTGACTTTTAAGAATATTTTTGCCTTTTATATCATTGCCTTTTGTAAAATGATTTGGAATTTAACTTTTTATGGCACTTTTTTAAGATTCCTCCTCCATATGGATTTGGAATTACCAATCATGAGATATGTAGTGATGCACATGATTAAGCTTTAGGTTAAGGCTAAAGGAAGCTAAGTAACAAAATACAAAGACTGAATAAGACACTTAGGATTAATAATGAACTAGTATGTGATCTCAAATGTCAACCATGTATATATTTAGTTTATGAAAAAAGAAGGGAAAAAAGGAGATTTAAATGTAGACTAGTGAAAGGAAAGTATAATGAGATTCATTATTTTCTAACTAATCACATGGTAAAAGGAGATAAAGACCAAAGGGAATAGGGTTGTTCTAACCAAGTCACAATGAGAATTACCTGTGAAAATTAGAGATAAGGGAGCAAACAATCATGATGACATAATAAGAGATTTTTTGGAAAAACTTAAGAAAGAAAGAGAAAGCAATGATAAATAAATAAAATCATATGCAAAGGTAAATGATAATATAATCAAGATATAATATAAAAGTTAAGATCACTATATAAAACAAATATGAATTTGACACAATGTCAAATGATATAATAGATAGATAGATAAAAATAAAATTGAATCATACGTCTAATCAAAATGTAAATGAAAAGGCACCATGCATGTGCTCATAAGTAATAATAAATCTTCCCATACACATTATCTAAGACACTAGATAAATATCTATAAAGCTAGATATGAATTACTACTAAGGTCTCATCAATCTTCACTAAAAATTGGGAAATGACTTCTCTTCTAATCTCCTTGACTGAAAAAGTAGGAATGCTCGAAGGATCTTTTTGAGGAGGGAAATCATGCAAGAAATGCTTGAGAGAGCATGTGGGAGTAGGCTCTATGGGAGATGTAAGAATCATAACTAGAAAATGATCCATAGGCAAAGGACTCATAGGTGGAAAAGGATCCATACGTGAGGGAAGGTCCACAAGTGAAGGAATTATGGGTGGAAGCATAGAAGGTGATGAAGGGACCACATAATGGGATGGAACCAATGGAGGTGGATACATGGGAGAAGGAGGAGACTTATTATAGGGATTTCCTATGGGAGGAACTAAATAAGGTCTAAAAATAGTTATAATTTGATCCTTAAGGTGTTGTTGAATGATGCAGCAATGATCAGTGTGATGGGTGCCATATTGGTGCCATAGACAATACACATAACCATAATTAGGTAGATCCTTTATGGGAGGCATGGCTTTATTTGAATAAAGAGAGGAAGGATGTAAAGTGCCAATATAATATTTCAACTTGTAATAATGGTTATAATAATGAATATATATCCCATGGAATCAATAGATACTCTTGTGAGTCATCTTAGTAGAATCACTCATAGAAGGAGGTTTTATAATGGTGGAAGAAGTTAGAGAAGACTCATCAGTGCATTTGGTGTGAAATGAAGCCATATTAGGCAAGGGAAGCAAAACATCACCAAGAAAATGTGGTGAGGGAGGAGGAACATAATTAGGTTCAATAGGAGTAATGGGATGAGAAGTATGGGTAGGCTCAACAAGAGTAGGAGTGGGAATAGGCTCAACTATAGCAAGAACAAGAATGGGCTTAACTATAGTAGGAGTGGGAATGGGATCTGATAAGGGCTCTATTTAGGGAGAAGTGAGATCTATAGAAGGTCTAAGAAGGGTTGTACTAATCTCAAGAGAAAACCTACTACAGTGATCAAGGTACCTATCAAAATGGTAAGGCCTAATCATATCATGATCCATGAGCATATTCCTTCGAGGCTCTTTAAAAACTTGAGGTGTTGGCACCATCACTACCCTATGATAAAGAGGAAAAATAATAAAATTAGGAACAAGAAATGAAGGAAAATAAGAATATACATGAAAAGACTCAAATAAAGAATAATGATAATGGATAATTTTGGCATCAAGGGCCTAGACAAGATCACCTAAGAATTGATCATCTAGGGAATAACCATCATCATAATCTAGGGTATAAAGATAAATTACACAAGTATGGATGACCTTATCTTCCAAAGAATTATGCTTAATATAATGTTGAGTCTTGGTTAAGACTATGGGAATGTCATCGTAAGGAGGTTTGCAAGAATGAGGCTATAAGGAATCATGAAGCTATGAGATGAGGTGAGGTGATAGATCAGAAGTTTTAATCTTTAGGCTAAGATCATCAATATCATCATCATCAAAATCTAAAATATTATGATGAATTCTCCCAATGAGTTTGAGATGTTCATTATAATCTCAGATTGAATTAATGAGAAAATTAAGACACTGAAACTCATGGAATGGAATGCTAGGCAGAGGTTCAAGAGTAGGAATCTTGAAGACATCACAGTTTTGGAATTTTTTGAAATTCTAAGGTTTAGTGTCACCTTGAATATTATAAATTGGTATATTATGAGGGAATTTAAATCATTGGTAGGTAGAAGAAGTAATAGCTTTCCTATAGTGAGTCCACAGCCTCCCAAGCAAACTATTATAAGAAAGGGGAAAGTTAAATATCATCACCTTCACATGAATGGTGACAATTAGGAAAGTAATTGGAAGCCACACATCACCTAGAGGAGGCATTTAACTTCTATCATATCCTTGGGAGGTGTTGCATGTAGATTGGAGATTACATTCTAAATATCCAAGGGTCTTAATGAATTTGAGAGAGGCAATGTAGGTTTCAAAACCCTCATCAATCAATACATGCTTAACTTGGATATTGCCTATTTAAACACTATTGAATAAGAAAGGATCATCCACATGAAGTAGAGTCTCATCATGAATCATAGAAGCTATAGGAAATTTCAAGAAAAGAGAAGTGTCCAAAGTTTCATCGACATTGATAGACATCTCTTCACATTGTTGTAATATAGTATCCTCAAATCTAGATAAGGTTGCTTCCCATCTTGTTAAGGGAGGATTAGGGACATTAATTTTGAATAATAGTTGTATAAGATGGTTTTTATGACGTGGATAAGTCCTTAGAATCTCAAGGGAAAGAATTTGGGATGGGAGATTAGTGAGTTTCATGATGGGATCCCACTCATCATAACCCATTAGAATGTTGTTATAAATAGGTGCATAATGATTAAAGAGGTCCTCAGAAGGAGGAGCCAAAGTGAATTGGAATTTATGTTGGTAAGAAGAAGAATGTTTAGAAAAAGGTTTTAAATTATGTTGTGATGATGAAGTATCTGATTCAAGTTAATTTTGAGATTTGATAGAAATGTTAGTAAAAATTTGATTATCATTAGTGTTAGAAGATGATGGAATAATGCTAGAAATAGAATAGGAAGTGTTGTCTAAGGGAGAATCAAAAATTAAATTATCAAAAGTAATAATTTCATCTTTCCCCAACTTGTTTAAATGATTTGGAGAAGAATCCTAGATAACATGATATATTTTAAATGAAATAAGAGTGTAGATAGGTTGGGAATCGATAAAAGAAATTATTCTTCACATATTAGTCATGTTAACCACATTATCTTAAAAAGTGACTTCAACAATACTTTCTACATTATTGGTGTAAGGGGTGGATTTGTGTTGATTATCTTGGATATGTTGATGATTAAGAAGAGTGTCTTTGTAGATAGCTAAAAGAGCATTAGCTTGGTTCAAGGCTTGACTTTTATCATGTGATTTATAATCGTTAAAAGTAATTTCATAAGCTTGTTGACACTTTCAAAGGATAGAATCATGATCAAAATTAGGAAAATAAGAAAGTACATAACTAAATTATGAAGTTATTAACAGGTCTCATAAGAATGACCCCAAGTAATGTGAAACAAACAAAACTTGTTAGGATCATACCAAGATTTCATAGGACACATAGGGTCAAAGTCTCATTAAAGAGGCTTATGTATATGATTAATCAATTCAATTGAGGATAGAGGTTTATGAACATTAATGTTATTTGGTGAAGATAAGTGAAGATTAGTAAATTGTTGAGAAGGGGGCGTTAGTTCCAAAGATTGGTTGGAAATGACAACTTAAACATTATGAATGGATCATAAGAATCTGTAACACCATCATTGGTAACATTGTAGTTTTTATTATTAAGTAATAAATGAGGACCCATATAAGGTTTGGGTGGCTTGAATTGATGGATAAGTAAATCTTGACATTTATCTTGGTTAATAGCCTCCTCCAATGAACATGTAGAGATAGTTTGGACCCCAATATTGAATTTTAAGAAAAAGGGCGTTGGTAAAGAGATGGAAAATATTATCATCAACCATGTTATGTTCACATTTGTTTGAAAAAGTATTCCACCTTTTAACAAAGGCTTTATCAGTTTCATTTTCAATTTATTTGCAATTTATGAAGTAGGCCAAAGTGTTTTTAGGAAGATCACTAGTTTTGAATTCCTAAACTAAAGCATTCACTAAATACTCCAAACTAGTAATGAAATGAGTTCTAAGTTGATTGTAACAATCTAAGGCATCAATTCCCATCCATTTAACAACTTTAATTTGGTTAACTCTAACTGTTACATCAAATCTTCAAGAAACTAACACTTTCTTATAGGGTCTAATCACACACCTGACAAACCAATCACACTTGGAAGTGACCAGAAGAGTTTAATACAACATAAAATCACTTAAATAACAATACCAATCCATTTTTATCACTTTAAAACAACTTCTTTCATATCGGGTCACTATTAGGGTTCTTTGAGGGTTTAAACCATCTTGCATTGTTAGCAACCATTCATAAAGCTTAGTCCCTTGTTGTAGAAAATAATTCCTATAAATTTGAGCTATGAAAATTAAAAATATAACATGAATGTCTTATATTATAATTAATAATATACATGTTCTAATGAACACCTAAAATTCCTTATTGGGTTGATAACCCTTCATTTTGTGCACATGAGAGACCTCAAAACCACTTTTCAAGCCTTAGATTCTAAAACATGACCTCAAAATTGGTAAAAACACAGGATAATCTATAAAACCATTTAAAATTCTCAAATGATCATTATTATCTTGAAATATGAATATCATACCTCATTTTCCACCATCTCTCTCTTTGCTCTCTAGACCTTGACCTGCAAATCATATTAGGCTTTGAAATTGATGTTCATGCCTCTTTTCATGTGATATCCACCTCAATTACATTATCACACAACATATCACATTATAAAACACTATAAAAAATCCTTCATATGCCTTGACAATAGATCATGATGCCTCATTAGGCCAAATAGGGTTTAGAAGTGGTCTAGTTGCGTACTAGGTCTATAGGTCATACCCATGTAGGCTCACCTTGAGACTCACATGAGTGATATATGTACACATAATATTTTAAAACTTTCATCTATTAATTACAATTTTTATCTTGTAATAACCCATCGAGTCTCAATCTCTTTGAGTATATGCCTTAAGGGGTGCACTGGGAAAGGGGTGGGCAGTTTAATAGTGCTTCATAAGATTATTGTCCCTTTTTCCACTTACCATTTACACACTTGTCTCCTAAAATAATTTACCCTAAGATTATTCTTCTCAGATATACCAATTATAATTATTTATTATACTTTATGCTCCTTGATCTTTGCTTAACCTCCTTTCACCAGTTGATTGAGCTAGGTCAATTGGGTCAACCCTGTACAATTTTTAGCCTCTGAATATAATACAGGGACAACCTATTCAACCCTATACTATTTATGGATATTTTCACTTAGAATTTTTTTATTCCTTTGGCTAACCTAGATTGAGACCTAGTGATTTACCTCACAAAAATGTACAGGGTCGACTAGGTCGACCTAATAAAACTGACATATTCAAAAGGATTTAGGGAAAGATACACCTATATATATATATATTCATTTACAAACATTTAAAAAGAGAGAAATGAATAATAAATACATATCTTGAGAAATAAATATTAGGGTTCCATACTTTCTTTGGGGATATGAATCTCATCTTGTTTAGAAGTCTTTTGGATGCATAGATAGGTTGTGTACCCTAGAGTTGATTCGTATTTTTTATCCTTACATACTATAATAATATCTTGTGAATCATATTTTCCAAAGTAAATATTGAGGCTTGATGGGTTCATCTTCAAGATAAGTATTCTTAACTTTATTTCTCCTTTGTAAGAGTAGATATATAATACAGTTGTGATTCACTCCCATGCATTATGATTCTAGATATATTAATGTGAGTATATGTCTTCTATGCATGTATAGTTTAGTTTTTTTTGTTTCTAATCCCCACTTTATGCCACAAGTTCGGTGAGCACTAGACTAGATTTACTTTCTTTTTATTAGACTAGAGTGAAAATTAAACCTATGACTCTTTTATTGTTGTTATGTTATTATGTTATACTGTAGGCTTTGGAACCCTTCCTAGAATGGTTTTTTGTGACAAGTGATCCCATAATCAGGTATAGAGGATCCCCATATTGGTCATTCCCCCACTTAACAAATGTATTCCCAAATAGAAGTGTAGGTATGCTATATCTTCTCCGAACTAGGATTGATTTATAAACATGATGCATTTATGATTTAATACATTTTGGTGAACCCAATATGAACTAACCATTGTAGGATTTGTTCACTTTTTTCATTCTTTCATCATGAATTTTATCATATGTTTTCCATACTAGATCGACTCTGTCGACCTAAATCTTAATTTTATGCATAGAATCTTAGGTATATGCTACTAGATCAACCCCATCAACCTAGTACAAGTTTTTAGGTTTTTTAGAGATCTAGTCCAAACTACTAGGTCAACCTATTGAACCTTGTAAATTTTTAGGCATTTAACAACAAGTTTCTATAAATATTGATCAACCCAGTTGACCCAGTTAGAAGAATTTGCAAGTGTATATCAAGGTTCTTAAACAAAAATCTTAATTTTTTTGCATCTCTAATCCACCAAGGTTCCTTTATATCTCTTTATCTCTTTCTTTATAGTCTTGTATTTTATAGTTTTTAGTCTTTAAAATTTCCCCTACATAGTCAAATAGATCGACCTTATTGACCTAGTTTTGTGCTCTATGTGTTGTTTGGATAACTAGGTCAACTCTACCGACCCTATTCATTTTTAGACCTTAATTTTGTAGTATAATATTAAACTTTCCATTATTATTATGTATTTTATGCATACACTATATAATATATCAACATTGTACCTTATTTCAAAGTTGGAATTAACCTTATATTCTAGTAATTAATTCACACTTTTTTTTCTTATTGTTTGCATACTTAGAATAGATCACATAGCTTAATTAGGTGGCTTTAAATTAACTATTTAGTTTCAATATTTTCTATTTTATGTACATATAAACAAATCACAAAATATAAAATGAGTATTTTAACATTTGTCTACCCAAGGCCAACCTACTTGGATTTCATCACCAAAGGAGAAGCCAATTTGATATTATAGACAAGTATAAAACATGGTTAATGGTATATTTTGGCTAAACACACAACATACTTGTCACTATGGTGAGTTAAGTGAGGGGGTAGGCCCCAATACCAAGCATGTATCATTACCACTATAGATCCATTTCAACCCAAACTACCTAAAACCATCCTTAGATTGCCATTCTAGTTATTCTAGTTAAGAAATTTCAAGTGTTCATTAGAACATGTATCTTATTAATTATAATATAAGACATTCATGTTATATTTTTAATTTAATATCTCAAATTTTTAGGAATTATTTTCTACAACAAGGGACTAAGCTTTATGAATGGTTGCTAACAATGAAAGATGGTTTAAACCCTCAAAGAACCCTAATAGTGACCTGATATAAAAGAAGTTGTTTTAAAGTGATAAAAATGGATTGGTATTGTTATTTAAGTGATTTTATGTTGTATTAAACTCTTCTAATCACTTCTAAGTGTGATTGGTTTGTCAGGTGTGTGATTAGACCCTATAAGAAAGTGTTAGTTTCTTGAAGATTTGATGTAACAGTTAGAGTTAACCAAATTAAAGTTGTTAAATGGATGGAGGAAATTTTTTTAGACTTTTATTTTTTATCCATGTTGGTTTCTAGATAGTTTCTATCCCTTATGCATACTAAATCAGTCATCCAAGTTGACCGATTGCTAACAGACCTAATGATGAAAATAGTGAAAAACTTAGGTTGTAGTGAGTAGATATTTAGGGATGTGTTATCATGGAATAAGGATGAATCCAAGTACATGGAAAAAAATTTCAATAATTTTAATACATGTTCATGTTGGATATAAGTTTTATAGGTTAGTGGATATGATGAAAATGTTGCTCATAAGTTGACCTGTCTAGTTCAGATGAGATAGTGAGGTATAAGATTGTGAAATCAGTCTATAATACTAATATTTATATTTGAAAATGTTATCCTTTCATATAAAAATTGTATAAGTATCTAATAATACCATACATATACGTTATTAATCTTTTAAAATGGTTATACATGTGGTTGAAGGTCATTATAACCATGATTGTGCTTTAAGACAAACTAGTGATTCTAGGTAAGCAAGTTATAGCAATGAGTTTGGGACTCTATGTCCTTATTTGAAGCATATAATGTACATGGAGTTTATATTTGGTAATTTTATTACCTATAAATTATTTATATAAAATTTTTAATTTATTGAAATTAGTGTAAATGTTAAAATCAAAATGGCTTGACTGGCTAAGTGAGGTCTATTAGAGAGAACGTCAACAAATTGGTCTGCAAGACCAATAGTTATGAATAGATCTTATGATATTTTTTTGGATTTTGTTATAAGGATGTTTTATAATAATTATAATTCATTTTAATTCCTTTATTTTTTTCTCTCAAATGCCATAAGTTCAATTTTTCATGACTATGTTTTTAGGTTAGTTGGACATTCAAAATGAATATTTTGCAGAGAAGAATTTGAGCCTGTATACCCTAATTTGAAGTATATAATGAAGTTTTATATGATAATAAGGTCATGATTTTTCTAAATATATGTTTTATTAAATTATTTTTTAACTAATTTGTGTTTATCTGTAGTAATTTAAGAGAAACCTTCTGGGTATGCACATGCCTAATTGTAAATAGTGTTATGAGGGTGATTCAAGTGGTGGTTGAAGCTAAAAAGTGTTAAGGAGACAAGATTAGATTATGATGGGTATATTTGAGTGTTATATGATATGTGAATACCATTTTTTTTAATGTGTTCCAAGTAAGGCAAAATATAATGTGTCACAAAGTAGACCTAATGGGATTAGGTCTCCATGAGACCTAAAGATGAAATAAGGCCAAATTGAGGTATGTCAGACCTAAAGGGACTCAAATCATGTTTTATTCATGTTTATAAGATGTATTAAGATATAATATATGTATTAAATAATAATTTAATGGTATTTGGCTAACTAAGAAGTATATGAGCAAGAATCTTATATATACAAGGTAGTTTTAGGCTTATTTAGTAATGTTAAGGATAAACAAATGAAATATAATATTTTAAAGTAGAAATAGGTCTTATATACCATAATATAAGTGTAGAGGAACTATTATAAAGTTTATATATATATATATATATATATATATATATATATATATATATATATATATATAATGTATTAAAAATAAGGTCATATGACCTAATATGTCTTGAAAATACCTAATTGAGTGAAGAGACCTAGAAGGCAGTTTAAGAGAGCTAAGAGTGTAATTGAGCTAAATGGTGGTCATCATCAACTATTTGATAAATAATGTGTCCTAAAATTTATCAAATAAATAAATTGGTTGAGTTTGTTCTAATTAATCTATGGTTTTTGTGCCTCCTTGCAAGTTGGTGCTTGTTAAAGCCTAGTTGAGTCGGTGTTTAGCTAGTTGGGGTTGGTGTTCCATGTGAAGTGGGTGCTTCACTAAATTTGGTGTTTGTATTATATTAATATAGTCCATTTGAATATATCAATGTGTTTTCTTATTATTTAGGGTTTCCCACATATGTGATGTGTTCATGTGTTTCATGCTTATGTAGATAGGTGCATATTCTTAATAAATATATGTTCTTGATTGAATGGTTCATGATTGTTTAAGTGGAACTGATAAGAAGGTTTTTAAAGACTAATTAACCCCCATTATCAGAAATTTTATTTCCAATATTTGGTATTATATCAGGTCCTTTAAATCAAGCCTAATAACCTAAAGAATATACTATAAGTGAGGATTGCTAGTCAACAAGCTCAAGGTGGTTTGTCTACTAGTAAGTGTATGTAATCAGAAATGCATCATGTCTATGAATTAATCCTTGATTAAATAAGATAGATCATACCTACAATTCCAATTGGGATACACTTTTTAAGTAGGAGCATGACCAATATGGGGATCTACTATACCTAATTAGGGGATCACTTATCATAACATATCATGCTAGGAAGTGTTCCAAAGCCTACAATCTATAAAAATTACACAAAAAGCACAACAAACCTAATGGGGTCATAAGGTTTAAAACATTCACTCTATTTTAATATCAAGAAAGTAAATCTAATCTAGTTCACACCAAAGCTTATGGTATAAAGTGGGGGGGGGGTAGAAACAATAAAATAAATAACTAAACCAAACATGTATTAGAAGAAATACTCACATCATTGTATATAGAATCCTAATACATGCGAGAATAATACAAATGCATTATCTATCTACTCTTACAAAGGAGAAATTAAGTTAGGAATAATTACCTTTGATGATGAATCAGCCAAACCTTAATCTCTCCCTTGGCCAAGGTGTTTCACAAGAAATTATTGTGGTGTGTAAGGATAACCAAGATAAATCATATCTATGATACACAACCTATCTAAGCATCAAAAAGACTTATCCATAAGACAAGATTCATATCTTCAAAATATTTATGGAACCCTAAGCTTTATTCCTCAAGTAGAATGGTTAATAAGCATATGTTCACTTGCACTTCTCTGCTAATAATTCTTATTTTATGAAATGGTGGTAAATGACCTTGTATATATAGGTAGATCTTTCCCTAAATCCTTTCAAAAATGTCAGCTATATAGGGTCGACCTAGTCAACCCAATGTGTTGTTCAGGGATAGTTTATTAGGTTTATGATAGTTTGGTCGAAAGGCTAACAAACCAAGAAAGTAAAGAATGACCCTAGATTGTACTAGGTCAACCCAATTGAACCAGTATAATTAGTAGTCAAAAAGGATGTTAAGGCAAGAAAAGGAGGAATGGAAGGAAGAAAAGATTGATATATGTTGGACTAAGAAGAACAATCTTAGGGTAAATGGTTTTAGGAGACAAATGTGTAGATGGCAAGTGGTAAAAGGGACAACAATCTTACGAATCACTAATGGTCTAACCACCCTTTTCCTAATGCACCCCTTGAGGCATGCACTTAGAGAGATTGAGAATTGATAGGTTCCTTCAAGATACAAAGTGTCAGTAATAAATAAAAGTTTGAAAATATTATGTGTATACATATGCCCCACTCAAAGCTCATCACATGTCACATAAGTCTAACATGGGATAATGATTCAAGATAAAACATGATAAGACACAACACTAATGCTAAGCAAAGTAAAATAAGTAATAAATAAGATAAATTAAAGAAATGTATTAAAAAACACATACCCTTAACTTACCTTAGTGTCATAGATAAAGAAGCAGACTAAAAAATGTGAAGGTGTCTAATGTAGAGAACACTAGATGAAATTATATAAGTTAGTGTAAAACATATCCAAAAATTGAAAATTTTAGAAGATAGGCATATGATAATGCAAAATAATCTCTACTTCATCATGAAGTTAATGCATTTTATGGTTTACAAAATGGATGAGTAGAAATAAATATATAAGCAACATAAGGAATCTACAAGACAATAATTGAAAGATATGAATTAAAAGTGTTTTTAAATAATGAAAAAGATAAGTCATTTATTATTTTGACTTGTGAGAGAGGATAAAAAGAGATCTGGAGATTAAAACTAGCTAGGATGGTGAAGATATGACATGCTAGGAAAGGAAGAGCTCCACAGGTGGTAACGGGTGTACTTTAGGTATGTAACTAAGAATCTCAAACTAGTTTTTGAAATTTGTACTAAATTATAATTTCAAGAATTTTGAATTTCAAGCATTTATAGATGTCATAATGAGGAAAAAATAGATTCGTGGGGTAGAAAATTAGAAGACAGGAAATGGGTTTGAAGGATTTAGGAAAAAAATAAGAAAATTGCACTTTTTCAAAAAAATGTGAGGGGTCAATAGGTAAAAAGCATTGGGTCAAACACGTAGGCTAGAAAATAGGTAGAATCCATAGTGTCAACCTAGTAGGTATGGGTTGACCTTGTACATTCTACAAGTTGAGGGCCTAGTTTAGAGTTTTTAGGTGGTTTGAAAGGTCTAGAATGGAAACTCAACACTAAGAAGAGGAAGATAAGGGGGTTGACTTAGATTTTTGAGTCAACCAAGTGAAAAGATAGGAAAATTTTGGTCAAACTATTTTGACCAAAGATCTAGAAAGATATGAAAAAGTGTGCAAAAGGCTAAAAGAGGGCTAGAATGGATCAAAATGACCAAGGTTAAGAAGGACTGAGAAGACTAAAGTCAGGTAAAATGAATAAAATAAATTAATTTAGGCTTGTTTTTAATGTAAAAAAAAAGTAAAAAGAATGTATTCTGACTATACATGACATGGAAGAACTGATATATCCTTTATTATTTCTTGGGTGCAGGGATGATGAAGATTTTTGTGTCTTGTAGATGTGACATGGTTACCAAATTTATTAGATAGATTTTTAGATGGAGATAAGGCTAGATTAGGATCCATAAGTCTAGATAGGATAGTAGAGATGTGTTAGATCCCCCTCAATGCTAACTTGTTAGTCATGTTCCTCAATTACTGGGAACAGTTAACTAATACCTTTAAATGAAAGGTGGATAGGGATACAATAGATGTGGATATCATGCTAGAGGATGTCCATATCATCCTAAGACTTCTGATAGTAGGAGCACAGGTGACCATAGAGATACCATAATTGTTTAGAGGAGAGGAGAGCCTTAGCCATGTGGGATACAAGCTCAGAGATGATATTACTAAGAAGGTGAATGAGTATATTTGATGTTTATACATCATAGATTTTAGATATCTAGAAGGTTATGATAGTAATTGTGACAAAGTGGGTGATATGTTAAAAATTAGATTGCAAAGTACCACTATTCATGGTAGCCTTGATTAAGATGATCTTGGAGGAGTGATTTCTATATGACTTAGGCTTAGTCATCTAGGTTTAGCTAGCACATCATATGTAGGAGATGCTAGAGGGTAGAGGACCATGGGGATGATCATATTATTAAAATCTTGGATGTATGAGAGGTTTCTTATGTATTAACTAGCTGGGTTACCCCATGCAGTCAGTAACTGATTACATCGAGTGAGGATTTGAAGGAAAGATTAGGTAGTGAGAGACATACCCCACATGCTAGTGCTATAATTAGTAAGATGTGTATACATCATGTGGTATCCATACAAGCACATAACATTTACATGGATGAGATACAATATATTTGCACCAATGATAGAGAGGATAAAGGTTATTGGACACTATTTTTGGTTGAGAGACCCATATCTGATGACATGGGTACTAGGATATATGGGCCTACCTCATCCAATAGCACTGATACTAATGCCCAATAGTGGGTTCGACATGTGAGGGAACTATAAAGGAGGATAGGACTAGGTCTAGTAGTAGTGAGGCAAACATTAAGGCCACATTAAAAGTGACCATGGACTGGTTAGGCATGACAAAGAGATGAGAAGGAGGATAGGGATGTAGAGGCAAAGATACCAAATTTACTACTATTATTTCCACATCTAGATGATTAGTAGTTATTGAATGATTGAGGACATAACATCAATGAAGGTAGGAGGAAAAGGATATAGTGAAGACTATTACCATCTTGGATGACCCCATAGGTGAGCCAAAAGAGATGATATAGAGACCACTCAAACACAAGTTGAGACTAATATGAGCCATGGTATCTAGGCTTGAGTTGAGGAGGTGTTAGGAGGCTGCATAGATAGGGAGATTGTGCTAGGTGGTCATGTAGATGGTGAGACTATAGTGGCCAAGACAGACAAGTAAAGAGATGATTAATTTTTTGCTTAATTTTTCATTTGGAAGTAGAGATAGATAGATAGATATTATGATATATAACAATGATCCAATATCCATCTTGTGGGTTTTTAAAGGTGTAGGTGATGAGGAGGAGGATATTTGGGGGTCTCTAGAGAAGGGATCACTCCATGATGTCCTAGATGAGACTCTACATCCATAAAACCCCACAATATGAGAGGATTTGAGTGTACCATCTACCCCTGCTTAGGTGAGCTAGTTCATATTTGTTGGAGAGGCAATGAGGTAGATATAAGCAAAGAAGGAGAGAATGTAACCATTAGTAGTGATGGGGATTGGGGATCTATAGGCATGGTATTCCCTAGCATATGTTAGAGTTGCACATCTAGATATAGTAGCATAGATGATAGAGATCTAGACTCATCTAGTAAAGTCACATATATGGGTAGCATACTTATAGGGATAGGTAGAGGGATTAAAATATTATATGGCATCCTTACAGTGTACCATTTTGAGGACTCAATAGGCAGTGTGGATAGGCCATGAAATAGATAGGATGGGACCCAATCATAGATCTGGAGCATTGTATATGGTTACATATGTTGTATCAAACTCATGATATATATATATATATATTAGATCATTTTGGCATATTGTTATTGGTTATGTATGTTATCTTTATGGTTGATTCTATTTGTGTATAATGGTTGAGGCTATGGATGCTTAGGATATATTTCTTTCTAGCACATTTATTTAGCTTTGTTGTATATGTTATAGGAAATTATGAAATGCGGTTTCTTTTCTAGTAATATGAAAAACACATGCATGGTTAAAAAGAAATAGGCAAGAAAGGGACTTGGAAAAAATATAATCAATCAAAAAAATGTATTACACACTATTTCAAGATGGGAAATGTGTAATAAAAAGAAATGACTAAGTATAAAGAAACAATAAATGGCAAAACAAGATGGTAAAAAGGAATTTTTGTTTAAACCAATGTGAAATATGTTTGCACCAAATTAAAAAAAGTAAAATCTTAATAATATCGCATTGGGACATATGAAATAAATGTAATAAAATGGAAGGTATATAAAAGGGCACCACTGGTAATAAAAACAAATGAATCAAGTCAATCAATCATACTAAATCATGTTGGGAAGTATGAAAGAAAAACAAAACTATAAAAGATTGGTCTTAAATTAATCATACTAATTCAAGATGGGAAGTATGAAAAATTCAAGAAATGGTTGAAATCTTACATGTACTAAGAAAATAAGAAGATAAAAAATGTGAAAGAGAAATGAAGTAAGAATAACACATGCTAAATAAATCTAGGAAACATGTCAAATGATGTGTAACTTCATAATCAATCGAATCTTATCTCAAATTTGACACTTGTAATTTGTATGGTGACTTGGGTATTAGAAAATTTTGTGAGGAGGGTTGAGTCCTATCCATGGTCTTACACTTCAAATCAATAAATAGAACACCACTGGGGTGGAATAAATAGGAAAATTGGGTAATAAAAGGATGTTGGTAATATGAAGAAAAATATGGTAATTTGTGAGGATGTTCAAGTCTTATCCACAATCTTTACAATGCAACTCACAAATGAAATCCTGATGGGAGTGATCAATAGACAAAATAATATTTCTTAAGAAGAAATATAAGGGATATAAGGAGTGAAAAAGGGATTGTAAAAATAAAGACTTATGAATCTTATGATAATATCTTAAGAGGCAAGAGGCATACTATGGACATGAGAAGATACTAAGTGACTAGTGGTTATGTATGTACAAAGGAAACCTATTCTCTATAGACACAAAGCTTTGTAGGCAAATAGGCATGCTAATAAGATCAAATAATGAAGGTATATTTTTACAAGGAAAAATTAAAATGGACATACCTTCCCATGATGTGTTCCTTGATCTTCAGGACCCCTTACAGAGCCGTCGGTTTACTACGAAGATTGGGTACTTGCGTGAGAAAGTCGGTAGCACTAAAATATTTTTTAATTCTCCTCTTCTAATCTACTAGCCTACCGCACCCCAAAGGACCTTGGCTTTAACATGAGGCCAACTATGGATTTTTATATTTGATTAGAAGGAGGATATGTGTTTTGAATCATGTCTTTTAATGTGATCAGACTTTTAAAAATATTTTTACCTTTTGATATCATTGTCTTTTGTTTAAATGATTTAGATTTTAAATTTCTTTTAAAGGATTTTTATGATTCCTCCTCTATATGGATTTGAAATGACAAATCATGAAGTAGATAGTGATACACACAAATGAGGTATAAACTAAGGATAAAGGAAGATAAGTAACCAAATACAAAGACTAACTATGAAACTTAGGCTTGATAGTGAACACATGTGATCTCATGTCTCTACCATGTATATGCTTAGTTTGTTAAAAAAGGAAAAGGAAATCCAAAGTGGATCAGTAAAAGGAGATAATAATGAGATAGATTGTTTCCTAACTGATCACATGGTAAAGGGAGATAATAACAAAGGGGAATAAGATTTGTATAACCAAATCACCATGATAAATTATCTATGAAAAATAAGGATAAGAAAGAAAAAATAGTCATGAAGAAACAAGAAAGAGAGTTTTGAGAAAAACTCTAGGTAAAAGGGAAAGCAATGATAAATAAAATACAACCACATGTGAAATAAATGATAAGATAAACAAGATATATTAAAATAAGTAATAAATCATGATATAAGAGAAGAAAAAATTTAACACAATGTCAAAAGATATAAAAAATAAATAATAATATTGGATTACATGTTTAATCCAAATATAAATGTGAAATCACCATGCATGTGCTCATCAATACTGGTAAATTTATGCACGCATATTATCCAATACATCAGATAGGTCTCTATGAAACTGTAACTAAACTATTGCTAAGGTTTCATCAATCTTTAATGAATATTGGGAAAATACTTCTTTTTGATCTCCTCAACTAAAAAATTAGGCAAGCTCAAAGGATTATTTTGAGGAGAAAAATTAGGCAAAAGATGCTTAGGAGAATGCATGGGAATAAGATCTATGGGAGGAGAAGGAATCATCAATGGAGAAGGATTCATAGGTGAAGGAATCATGGGTGGAGAAGGATCCAAAGGTAAAAGAAGGTCCACAGGTGAAGGAATCATAGGTGGAGGCATAGAATATGGTGAAGGGACCATATGAGGGGATGGATCCATAAGGGGTGGAGCCATGGGAGAAGAAGGAGAATATTTCTTATGGGAATGACCTATTGTAGGAATAGAAGAATTTTTAGGAATGTTTATAAGATGATCTTTGAGATGTGATTGTAGGATGTGATAATGATCAGTGTGATGGGTGTTGCATAGATGCCATAGAAAATATACCTCACCATATTTAGGCATATATTTAGGAAGTACCTTTGAAGGAGGTATCAATTTATCTAATGATGTGGAAGAAGGATGTAAGGTATCAAGATATTATCTCAACTTGTGACAATAGGTATAAAAATGGCTATCTATCCTATGGAAGTAATAGCTATTATGGTGAGTGGTTTTAAGATAAGCAATCACAAAAGGAGGTAAAACATGAGTGGAAGAAGCCAAAGAACACTCATCAACCCATTTGGTGTGTAGACGAGCTGTCTTAGGTAAGGGAAGAAAACCATCACCAAGGAAGAGTGATGATAAAGAAGGAATGAAACTAGGCTCAATAGAAGGAGTAATAATATTAGAAATAGGGGTAGGCTCAATAATAATAAGAGTGGGATCAATTATAATAGGAGTGGGAAGAGGATCAATTATAGTAGGATCTACTGAGGGAGGAACATGATTTACAAAAGGTTGAAGGATAATTTTACTAACCTTAGGGGTAAACTAGCTACAAAGGTCATGGTATCTATAAAAATGGTAAGGCCCAGTCATAACATAATCCATGAGCATAGTCTTACATGGATCCTAAAAACTAGAAGTGTTAGCACCATCTCTACCCTATAATAAAGGGGAAATTTTCAAAAATAAAGAACTATAAGTGAAGGAAAATGATGAGATACATGAAAAGACCTAATTAAATAAGAATGATAAAGGAGAATCTCAACATCATATTCCTATACAAGACTACCTAATAATGGACCATCTAGGGAATAACCATCATCATAATCTAGGGTCTGAAGATCAATGACATAGGTAGGTATATCCTTGTCATCTAATGAAGCATGGTGAATAGAATGCCTAATCTTGGTTAAGACTACGAGAATGTCATCACAAGGAGTCTTACAAGAACAAGGTTGTAAGGAAGAAGGAAACTATGAGATAAGATAAGGTGAGAGATTAAAATTTTTGATCTTTAAGTTAATCTTGTCAGGCTCATCATCATCAAAATATAAAAGGTTAGGAGGAATGTTACCAATGAGCTTAGGATGCCAATTATAACCTTGGGTTGAATTGATAGGAAATTTAAGATGTTGAGACTCACAAAATAGAACATTTAGAAAAGGCTTAAGAGTAGGAATCTTGAAAACACCATGATATTGGAATTATTAAAAATTCTAAGGTTTAGTATCACCTTGAATCCTATAAATGGCTCCATTGTGAGGGAATTTAACTCATTGGTAAGTGGAAGAAGTAATATCTCGCATGTAGTGAGTCCATGGCATACCAAACAAGATTTTATAAGAAAGGGGGAAGTTAAATATCATAACCTTCACACAAATGGTGATAGGTCGGATGGTAATGGGAAGCCACACATAGACTAAAGGAGAAATTTTCCTTCTATTTTATCTTTGGCATGTGCTATGTGTATACTTGAGATTACATTTAGAGTATCCAAGGGTCATAATGAAATCAAGATAAGTGACACACATGCCAAAACCCTCATCAATCAATGCATGCTTGAATTTGATATCACCTATTTGGATGGTAATGAATAAATGAGGATCATCTACATTAAGTAGAATATCATTAGGAATCATAGATGCAATAGGAAATTTTAGAGAAAGAGAAGTGATTATAGTTTCATCAACATTAATAGACATCTCTTCACATTATTGTAAAATGCTATCTTTGGAACCAGATAAAGCTACTTCCTATCCTACAAGTGGAGGATGAAGGACATTCATCTTGAATAAGAGATACATGAGGAAGTTTCCATGATGTGGATAAGTCCTCATAAGCTCAAGAAATGGAATTTTGGATGGGAGATTAGTGAGCTCTACAATGGGATCCCACTCATCATAGCCCATAAGATTGTTTTTAGATAAAGGTCCATAATGGTTAAGGAGGTCCTCGAAAGGAGGAGCCAAAGTAGATTGGATTTTTTATTGGTAAGAAGAATAAGGTTTGGGATAAGGTGGTAAATCATGTTGAGGTAATAAACTAGTTGGTTCTAGTTGATTTAGAGAACTAGAAGAAGTGTTAGAATAAGCTTGATTATCAATAGCATTAGAAGATGATGGAAGAGTGGTCAAAATAGAATGGTATGTGTTATCAAAATCAAAATCATAAATTGGATCTTTAAAAGTGATAAGATCTTATTTCCCTAACTTATTTAAATGAGTTGGAGAGGAATTCTATAAAACACAATATGTCTTATGAGAATAAGGAGTGTGGATAGGTTGAGAATCAATGAAAGAGACCACCCTTCACATATTAGTAATTCTAACCACATTCTCTTCATAAGTTGGTTCAATAAGACTTTCTACATTTTTCGTGGAAGGGGTGGGCTTATCTTGAGTATCTTGAAACGGTTGATGATTAGGTCAAAGATCTTTGTAGATGCCAAATGAGAATTTGCTTGATTCAAGGCATGAGTTTTATCCTTTGATTTATAGTCCTTGAAAGAAATCTCATAGAATTCTTGATGCTTACAGATAATGGAATAATAAGAAAATCCATAGATAGATTTTGAAGTTGTCTATAGGTCTCATGAGAATGACCCCAACTAGCATCAAACTAACAGAACTTGTTAGGTCATACCAGGATTTCATAATATGAGTAGGGTCAATTTCTCATGGAAGAGGCCTAGGTAGATGCTTAATAAACTCAATTAAATATAGAGGTTTTTGAAAATTGATGTTATTGGGCAAAGAGAAATGAGGATTAGTATATTTTTGATAATAAGGAACTAGTTCTGAAGAAGGGTTAGGAATGATAGCTTAAATATTGTGATTAGTGTCATAAGAACCAATAACACCATCATTGGTGATATTGAAGTTTTTGTTCTTTAGTAATAGATGAGGAGCCATAGAAGGTTGGGATGGATTCAATTGATGCATTAGGAGATCTTGTCTTTTAACTTGGTTAATATCTTCCTCTAAGGTACATGGAGAAAGAGTCCAGCCTTGATATTATAATTTAGGAAAGAGATCATTTGTAGAGAGATGAAAAAGATTGTCATCCACCATGTTATGTTCAAATTTGTTTGACAAAGTCTTTCATCTCTTAAAAAAGGCTTGGGAAGTTTCATTATCATGTTGTTTGAAATTAATTAAATGGGCCAAAGTGTTTTTAGGAAGATCATTTGTTTGGAATTATTGCACTAAAACATTTACTAAGTCTTCCAAACTAGAAATGGAATGAGCTCTAAGTTGATTGTACCAACCCAAGGCATCACCCATGAGACTTTTGGCTAAGAGCTTGGTATCAGTAAATGTGTTTAATTTTACCTAATTCGTGTACAGATTTCCAAATGTTTTGAGGTGAAGGGTAGGATTAGTTGACCCATTATAAGTAATTGTAGGTGTTATACCTCTAATATCAATAGTCATAATTTGAGTAGTGAGAGGTTCATTTTGTATATGCTTGATGGTATTATTGACTAAAGGAGGTTGAATAATTATATTGCCTTGAGAATATCAAAGAGGAGGAGGAGGAACATTTTGGTTATGTGTGGCCCAATCCATTAGTTTTGGATGAGATTGAATGTTAAGAAGGTGGTTTTCCATTCTCATCATTTGATTCGTATTATGAGCTTGAAAGGTATTCATTTGATTAAGAGTTTGTAATAAAATTTGGTGTTTTTGATTAACATTAAAAGCAATACAATTTGTATTTGTGTTGGTATTAATGGCTTGGGTACCACTATTAGAGTTGATATGATCTTGAGAAGAACTATGAGAATTTGAGGCACTAGTGGCAAAATTTGCTTGTGAAGCAAAAAATGGACTAGTGAATGGTTGATAGGAAGAATTAATATAATCATGATTGACTTGGGTAGCAATCAATGAGATAGTGTAAATATTAAGGATAGTGGATCATATGAGAGGCCCACTAGATGTAGAACCTAGCATTTTAGTTGAGATACTAGGCATGGCGGTAGAAGAGGTTAGAGAAGAAGTCATGGCATAATGAGTCAAAATTGAAGGAAGAGGTTGAGAAAAAAAGAAAGTGGTACCTTAAAATCCCATTGAGAATGTAGGAGTAGGTGAATGAGGCTCTTTTGTTTTACCACTAATCATGAGGTTATAAATGGTAGAAGGATCCTTCCCTTTATGTTAAGTAAATTCATAAATAAAGAAAAGCATTTCAGGAGTATACTCTAACTTAGGCTGATCCTCCAATAAAAGAGGAGTATTATGATACAAAGAGGTATTAGGAGGGGTCCCATAGTTCATTGTGTGAGTGGTAATATGAACATTACTATCATCAAAAAGAGGAGCCCTACTCTATCTATGGAAGACACTATTAGGATTGGTTAAGATCATCATGTCTATTGACTGTGACTTAGTATCATCACCAAATAAAAAGTCCATGATGAATTAAAAATAAGAAAGATGATAAAACAAAGGTAAAAAGAGGTGATTAAAATAGTACAGGGTCGGTTAGGTCAACCTAGTATAGAAACAGGGTCTGTAAAACTATATAGGGTCGACTAGGTTAATCTAGTTTAGTATATAGAAAAAAAAAATCACTAGGCTGACTAGGTTTATCTAGTATAGAAACCAAGGAACTCAAGAAGCCTAAAAATAGATTTCAAAATGAAACAAGCTAACTTTTCAAGTAATTAAAAGTAGTAAATATCAAAAGGAAATAGATGGCTAATTGGATCAATGTTGGCCAATATAATTGAAACACATAATAAAAAAATCTTGCACCAATGTTCGCTAATACAAGATTTTGCGCACACAATTGAGTAAAGAGAAAAAAAATAACTTGAAAAGTAAAGCTAACTAATTGGTCAACTAAAATGTTTATTAGATTATTAAGAATGATTTTTAATGTGATTAGAAGTTGTATATAAGCAAGGTACTCGATATCAATCTAAGGATGGTTTTAGGTAGTTTGGGGTGAAAGGGACTATAGTGGCATCGATACAAGCTTGGTATTGGAGCATACCTCTTCACTTCACACACCACAATGTTAAGGGTGTCAGGTGGTTAGCTAGAATATACCATTAACCATGATTTATTCTTGACTAGAGCATCAAGTTAGCTTCTCCCTTGGTGATGAAATACAAGTAGGTTGGCCTAGGGTAAACAAATGTTAAAGTGCTTATTTAAATTATGTGATTTGGCCATGTGTGCATAAAATATAAATAGTGAAACTACGTGATTAGTTAAAAAATCCCCTAATTAAACTATGTAAATTATTCTAAGTATGAAAAAAATAAGAAAAAAAATGCATGAGCTAATTACTAACAGATATAAGGTTAATTCCAACATAAAACAAGGTATAGTGATAAAACTATATACACAAAATACATAATAGGGTCAACAAGGTTGAACTTGTATTGTGGAAGCAAGGTCTGAAAATGAATTGGGTCAATAAGGTTGATCTAATTATTATAGATAGAACATAAAACATAGAACTAGGTTGGTAGTGTCAATCTAATTAACTATACAAGGGTACTTTTAAAGACTAAAAATTATGAAACAAAAGATAGAAAAGAGAGAAATAGAGAGGTATAAAATAACCTTGGTGGATTAGAGATGTAATGAAGAAATATTATTGATCAAGAACCTTGAAGTATGGTTCAAAAACCTACAAAATGGGTCAATTGAATTGATCAAGTTATGCAAGAATCTACTGCAAAGTGTTGAAACTATAAGGGGTCAACTAAGTTGACCTAATAAGTTGAATAGAATATTTGAAAGGCTAGAAATATATTCTAGGTTGACTTAGTCAATCCACTTGATTATTCTTGCATAAAAATAAAAATAGTTGGGTTGATAGAAATGATCTAGTATTTCAAAATATATGATCAAAAGAAGCTAAATAAATAAAGATAAAGTAAAAAAATCCTAAAAGGATTAGTTCACATCAGGTTCACTAGAATGTATTCCATCAAAAATGCATTATGTTTATGACTTAATCCTATATCAATTGAGATAGATCATACCTGTACTTTTGATTGGGATACACTTGTTAAGTGAGAGCATGACCAATATGGGGATCTGCTAGACCCAATTAGGGGACCAGTTATCACAACATATCATGATAGGAAGTGTTCCAAATACTACAGTCTAACATAATTTCACAAAAAATTGAATGGACTCCTAATGTTTAAAATGTTCGCTCTATTCTAAAAATAAGAAAGTAAATATAATATAGTGCACACCAAAACTTGTGGCACAAAGTGGGGGGGTTAGAAACAACTAAACAAACAACTAAAATAAAAATGTATTATAAGACATATACTCACATCAATTTAGATAGAATCTTAATACATGGAGAGAGAAATACAAATGCATTATCTATCTACTCTTATAAAGGAGAAATAAAGTTAGGAATACTTACTTTTGAAGATGAATCTGTCGAGACTCAATCTCTCCCTTGGACAAGGTGGTTTATAAGAAATTATTATGGTATGTAAAGATAACTAAGATAAATTATCTCTAGGATACACAACCTATCTAAGCATCCAAAAGACTTATCCACAAGATAAGATTTGTATCTCTAAAGAAAGTATGGAACCCTAAGATTTATTCTTCAAGTAGAATGTTCAATAAGCAGATATTCACTCACACTTCTTCGCTAATAATTCTTATCTTATGAGATGGTGGGAAATGACCTTGTATAT
Organism: Torreya grandis; assembly: GCA_037957365.1. Classification (NCBI taxonomy): domain Eukaryota; kingdom Viridiplantae; phylum Streptophyta; class Pinopsida; order Cupressales; family Taxaceae; genus Torreya; species Torreya grandis. Next base: position 162,833 of record JARHVA010003736.1, read on the forward strand.
ATAGATAGATCTTTCCCTAAATCCTTTTGGGATTGTCGACTATACAGGGTCAACATAGTTGACCCAGTGTGTTTTTGGGGAAAATTTACTAGGTTTCTGTGAGGTCAGTCAAAAGGACAATAAACCAAGAATTAAAGAATGCCCCTAAAATATATTGGGTCAATCCATTCAACCTAAAACAACCAAAATTCAAAAAGGATGTTAAGTCAAGAAAAAGAGGAATGGAAGGAGGAAAATACTAGAATAGGTAGGACTAAGGAGAAAAAACTTAGGGTAAATGGTTTTAAGAGAATTATGTAGATGGAAAGTGGAAAAAGGGACAAAAATATTACAAAGCACCAATGGTATTCTAACACCTTTCTCGATGCACCTTTTAATTCATGCACTTAGATAGATTGAGACTTGATAGATTCTTTCAAGATACAAAGTGTCAATAATCAATAAAATTTTGAAAATATTATGTGTAAATAATAAGGATCCATTCTTTAATGGAACTAATTATGCCTTTTAGAGCATCATAATGAGGACATATATAATGTAAATGGGACATGACATATGGAAGTAAATTGTGTGTGGATACACTCCACCTCCTACACCACCAATTGATGCACCAGGCAAGAAGGAAAGTGATAACAAATCTAAGGTAATGAATGGCATTCTATGTGGCCTATCAAAGGTATAGTTTATGAAGGTGATGCACTTTGGGTCATCCAAGGTGATATGGCATAAATTAAAGACCATTTATGAAGGAGACACCAAGGTGAAAATGACCAAGTTATAAACCCATAGGAGATATTTTGAAAGTCTAAAGATGAATGAAGATAAAACCATTACATCATATCTATTGAAGGTTGATGAAGTTTTCAATGTCATTTGAGGATTAGCAGAAGAATTGAAAGAATCTATAGTTGTTCAAAAGGTATTGAGACCACTAACTCCTAATTTTGATTCTAAGTTGTTTATAGTAGAAGATATGCAAGGTTTGGATTATCTTGAAATGGATGAGCTTCATGGCATCTTGACTGCCTATGAGATTAGAATAAATAAAGGAAGACCTTATAAGAAGGAAGCATCTTTAAAATTTGAGAAGTCAAAAACCAAAAATTTCAAGAATGATAAATGTTCATATGTTGATGATGATGAATTAATAGCCATGTTTGCTAGGAAGTTGAGGTTTGGATTTGGCAAGTGCAAGGGTAAGTTTCTTTTTAAATATTTTAACTATGGTAAGATTGGTCACTTTGCATCTAAGTGTCCTAACAAGTATAAATCTGAGCATGTTGAATAACATGATGAGCATCATGGATATTATAGGAAGGTATATAAACCTGAAAAGAATAAGAAATATTTTAGGAAGTATGAAGGTAAGAAAGGGTCATTCAAGAACAATAGATGTTTCTACACCAAATAAGATAATAATTCATCTAATGTAAGTAACAAAATTACATCTAAAAGTGATGATGGTAGTAATGAACCTGAACATGACAATCATGAAACCTTATTCATGGCCATAGAAATAGAAAGTGAGGGTTTCTCAAATGGGAAAGGCCTTATGGTTGATGTAGAATCATATGAAGAAGAAGCTAAAGAAAACTTTGAGGTAGAATTGGTAAGTTCCCTAAAGAAATTGAAATTTCAAAGAAGAAATAATCACAAACTAAGATCATTAGTTAAGGACTATGAATAGTAGATTGGTTTCTTTGAGGAGAGATTGAGTAACACATCTAAGGAGTATGATGAGATCATCAATTAGATTGAAGCACATATGGAAATAATCACTACTATCTAAAAATATAAAGAGGAAGAATGCACCAAGTCTGAAATTGAAGTGGAATCCTTAAAATTTGAGTTAGATCAAACATCTAGAAAGGTGAAGACCTTTGTGAAGTCTGAAAATAGCACTAAGGCTCTAGTTGACATCTTGTGTAGTCAAAAATCTATGAGTGATAACATAGGTCTTGGTTTTAAAGAAAACCAAAAGGTGGTATCTAAAATCAAGGAGAATTATATTAAATTCAATAAGGTAAACATGAAAATACCTATCAAACATCATAATTTTATGAGGTATGCTAGTCCATTCAATGGTTATTATTTTGTATGTAGTCAATTTGGTCATAAAGCAAGAGAGTGTAGAAGACCCTCCAAGAATGAGTACTCATAGGAATATGAAAGGAGTCACAATTCACATTATTTAAGAGGTATGTATGATTTTTTTTAGGGTTGTCATAATGTGGGACACATTACAAGATTCTACCCTAATAGAGTTAGAAGGTCATCAAGTTAAAATAAGATATTTGAATATCCTAGAGTGAAAGAGAAGGAAAATGAATGTGTGGAAACCAAAGATAATAAAGGTTATTCATGATTAGTCTAAAAGTTTAAATGGAATGTTTTTTATTGTATAACATACTTTAGATGAGAAATCAAGTTAGGAATGTCTATTGTTAGCTCATATCGATGATCAAATGGTTGATAAAGAGGTCAAGCCTATTGTGCCAATCAAGCCTAAAAGGATACTGAAGGATAATCAATCTTGTGAAAACATAGAGGTCTAGGAATATCCTAAACTTATGTTGTTTTAGTGCTCTATGGAAAGAGGTGACTCCATTGGGCTTCATAGAGACACTATTCAATCAATAGAAGCATGATGGATGTTTGGTTTAAGGGGGAGCTATTTAGGTTATTGACAAGCATAGAAGAGCTAAAGATATGAAGACAAAGGGGGAGTCCCTAATTTTTCAACTGATGAGAAGAATATGGTGAGCTAGTGTATGATCAAAATATTTGTGTCGTATCAATCATGACAAGAACAAGGTGAGTAGTCTTGATTTCTAAGTTCATTTGAAGTAGGTATGCATGAAACATGATTCTGTAAATGTTTTATACTCTATGTGTTAAGATATTATAACAATAAGGTGTGGGTATAAAATTTAATTTATGGAATACCCTTTGTCATTAATTTCAAATGGGGAGAAAGTTCAAGAAGGGAGATTGACTCGATTAGGGGAGATGAGAGTGATCAGATTGAAGAATGTTTTGCCATTAATGAGAAAGGGGGAGTTTATTGAGAAGTGTTGTCACTAATGTCATTGATGTCAATATGAAGTTCAAAGAGAGAAATTATAGGAAAAATAATATCTATTCTATTGATAAATAATTTTAAGGCAACCTAATGTCTCTTCTATTGAGAGATAATTTAAAGGCAACCTAATGATTCTTCTATTAGTTATTGTCAAGGTTATTGAAATAGTATGATAATTCTCTTGTTTGATAGCATAATTGAGAGGTATAATTTTTTTTAAGATCATGTAAGTCATGTGAGCAAGGTATACTAGCATCAATAAGTGTTTTAAGGTAAGTTTTCAAGTCTCAAGTGCTTGTGAAGCCTAGTGATGACATTAATCATAGCATGAAGAGACCTTGTAAGAAGGTATGATCCTGATGGATTGGTAAAATGAGTGTTCATAAGAATTAATAGATGTATAAGGCTGATTTATCATGTATATTATGAATTTGATCATTCATGTGAGTCTCAGGGTGAGCTTACAAAAGTAGGACCTATAGACCTAGTATGCAACCAGACCACTTCTAGACCCTGCTTGGCCTAATGAGGCATCATGATATATTGTAAAGTCATATGTAAAGATGCATGAAGGTCAATTCCAAGGCCTAATATGATTTTCAAGCCAAGGTCTAGAGAGCAAAGAGAGAGATGGTGGCCAAATCAGGTATGAGATTTAGATTTAAAGATAATAATGAGAATGTGATCATTTATGGTGGTGTGATAGATTTGCATAGGTGTGTTGACTAAATTTGAGGTCGTGGTTTTTAATATAAGGCATGAAAAGTGGTTTTGAGGTCTCTAATGTACATAAAATAAAAGGTTCTCAACCTGAGAAAGACTTTCAGGTGTTCATTAGCATGTGTAACATCTACATGGGAACCTAATACATTAATGGTAGATTGGTAATGGTCCTAGATCAAATTTATAAGTATTATTTTCTATAATGATCTACTACGATTTATTAATGATTTTAATAATAGAAAATGATTTAAACCCTCAAAGAACCCTAATAGTGACTTGATATGAAAGAAGTTATTTTAAAGTGCTCAAAATGAATTGGTATGACTATTTAAGTGATTTGAAGTTGTATTAAACTTTTCCAATCACCTCTAGGTGTGATTGATTTTTTAGGTGTGTGAGTAGACCCTATAAGAAAGTGATAGTTTCTTAGAGATTTACTATAGCAGTCAAAGTTGACCAAGTCAAAGTTGCTAAATGGATGGAGGATAAATTTTGAGACTTATAGTTTGTGTCCATGTTGGTTTATTTAAATTTTATATCCATTATGGGTCCTAAATTGTTCATCCAAGTTAACTAGTTGCCAATAAACCTAATGGTGAAAATAATGAGAAACCCAGGCATTAGTGAGAAGATGTTTAGGGATGTGTTATCATGGAATATGGATGAATACAAATTCATGGAAAAAAATTCAAGACTTTTAAGACATTTTAATGTTGGATATAATAATTTGAAGTTAGTGGATATGATGAAAATGTTGCTCATAAGTTGACTTGCCTGGTTCATATGAGATAGTGAGGTACAAAATTATGAGATTGGTTTGCAAGACCAATATTTCTATTTGACCATATTATCCTTATATCTAAAAAAATTATAATGATCTCATAAGATAATAAATATACATCGATATTATCTATAAATGGTTATACATGTGGTTGAAGGTCATTGTCACCATGAATGTGCTTTAAGGTAAATTGGTTGTTATGGGTAAACAAGTTATAGTGATGAGAGCTTGAGACTCTATGTCCTGAGTTAAAGCATCTAATGTACATGGTGTTTATATTTGGGAATTTTATGTCCTATCCATGTTTTTTTTTTAAAATTAGTCAGTGAAAGTAGCATAAATTTTAAAAACAAAATGGCGTGATTGGTTGAGTGAGGTCTATGAGAAAGAAGGTCAACAAATTGGTCTACAAGACCAAGAGTTGATAATAGAGCTTATGATATTTTTTGATAGTTGTTATGAGGATGTTTTATGATCATGTTCATGCATTGGAAGTCCTTGAGTGTGTTCTCTAAGATATCATAAGTTCAATTTTTTGTGACTATGTTTTGAGGCTACTTGGTAGTTTAGATTGAACAATTTGCAGAGAAGAATTTGAGCCTGTATACCCTGAGTTTAAGTATATAATGAAGTTTGTGATTATATTGAGTTCATGATTTTTTTTAATATATGTTTTATTTCCATGGTTTTTTTTATCTAATTGGTGTTTTATCTTCAATAGTTTAAGATAAACCTTCTAGGTATGCACAGGCTTAATTGTGAATAGTGCTAATGGGGTGCTTTAAGTGGTGGATGAATATAAAAGGTGGTATGGAACCTATATGATATTATAAGTGGTCTATTTTAGTGATATATGATATGTTATTTCCATGTGTTTTGTTTTAATGTGTTCCAAGAAAGTCAAAGTATAACGTGTCCTAAAGTAGACCTGGTTAGATTAGATCTCCATGAGACCTAAAGATGAAATAAGGCCAAATTGAGGTATGCCATACCTAAAAGGAATCAAAGAACATTTTATTAATGTTTATAATATGTACTAAGATATATTACATGGCTGACCTTATAGGTTAAGGGTATCTGGCTAACTAAAAAGTATATGAGTAAGAGGCTTATATATATATATATATATATAATGTAGTTTTAGGCCTATTTAGTAGTGTTAAGGGAAATAAAATAAAATATAATATTTGTAAGTAGAATGAGGTATTTTAGGCCATAATATAAGTGTATATAAACTATGAAAAAAAATTTATAGAGATTATATGTATGAAAAACAAGGTCATATGACCTAATCTATCTTGAAAAAAACTAATTGAGCGAAGAGACCTAGAGGGCAATTTAAGATAGCGAAGAGTGTAATTAAGTTGAATAGGTGGTCATCATCAGTTGGTTTAGAAATAATTTGTCCTAAAGGTGAGAAAATAAATAAAGTAGATAAGTTGGTGCTATGTTATCTAGAGGGTTGGTGCCTCCTTGTAAGTTGGTGCTTGTTAAAGCGTAACTGAGTTGGTGCTTAGCTAGTTGGGATTGTTGCTCTATGTGAAGTGGGTGTTTCAATAGATTTTGTGTTTGTATTAAAAGACTATATTCCATTTTTATATGTCAGTTGGTTTTATTCCCCTTGAGGGTTACCCACATATGTGATGTTTTCATATGTTTCATGCTTATGTACATAGGTGTTTATGCTTGCTAAATATATGTGCCTGATTGAATGGTTCATTATTATTTAAGTGGAACTAAAAATAAAGGTTTTTGAAGATTGATTCACCCCCTTATCTCATTAATTTTTCTTTAAATAATTATAATTAGGTTCCAATCTAGAAATAATATTAGAATTGAGTTCCATTCTAGAACCAATATCAGATTTAGCATCAAAAATAGAATCAACATGAGCCTTAACATCGGATCTATATCCTATTGAGTTATAATTAGATTCATAATTATAATATATTATTGGGTATTATGACAATGGACATAAACATTTATCACATCCATTTGAGTTATATTTGATGCCAAAATCAACATGCCAAAATCAACATACCTTAGTAGATGTTATCACATCGGCTACATGCTCCTTATAAATTAGATTGAAAACATTTTTGATCCTTATACATTTTTTGAGGAAGTTTCCTTTGATATAAATTAAATTTATCCTAGTATTCTTTATGAGGATTATGTTTCTATTTCCCATTCCATTAACATTATACATGCATTTAACATTACCCATCCTAGTCATTATATTGACATCCAACCACCCACAAACATAGATTGGGACCAATATAATTACACATTATTTAACTCATTCCATGGTGAATATTAGTGGTAGAATTTTTTCTAAATCAAGACAACAGTTAGGTAGAAGAATAATATCCTAGTGAAACCTTATTTGAGGTGTTAAAGAAAAACCAAAGTCTAAACTCAACACATTCTATTGAAACTTTATTTGAGGCACTAGACAACAATCAAAATCCTTTAGTGAAACCTTGATTAAGGTTCTAAGGAACAATAAAAATTAATTATCAACATACCTTAGTGAACCTTTATTCAAGGCACTATTGGACAATCTTAATCAGAACAATCAAGAAGACTATGTTGGTGAAAACCTCTCTAAGGTGCTAATAGTTAAGCCAATTAGTTCCTCATTATCTATTAGCCCTACCAAAATTAAAATAAATTATAATATGGAATCATAAACAATATGTGTGATTGAAAAATCCCACTATGCATTTTTACCCCAACCATTTTACATTCCATTATGATTATATTATTCATTCAAGACCTATATCCAATTCTTTAGTTAGACCATTTATCCCATGCCTAACCTTATTTATCTTCCCTGGGAGAACTTGTTTTTATATAGCATATGAACACATGTTGTATATAGGTTTGGATAAACTAGAATCAATAACCAATGATGATCATGATAACAATAGTGTAGTTCACATTCACATCAAGATCCTAATAGAGAAATTATTTTGAGTAGATATTGGTTAGACATCAAATAGGGTTTATATTTTGCATCTTGTAATACTCCTTTGAGTTTAGATGCTACAAATCAAAAAATCAATTAAAAATTAAAAAAAATAAAAGACAAAGAGAAATAATTCATCCAATGGTGAAAACCATGATTGTTGCACCTTGGGAATGATAAAAACTAGGTTTTTGGCATCATACATGAATAATTTGTTATCTACAATTACCTTGATAATTAGGAGAAACTTAATATTTATTGACAACCATTCCATTCAATCCATTTTGTGTATTCAATCCTTTCTATCTAGACCATCTTATTATGACCAATAATCTTCCCATCTTGACCTTGTTATGGAAGTAGAAGGTATATTGAGACTTATTTAGGAAACATTTTTTGGCATATTACTTGTATGATAATTTGATGACTAGACATATTTATTTCTCATGTGACATGGTACCTAGAGAATCCCAGTACTTTACCTCATTTGCATCCATTATTATCTAGCATTATCCATTCTTCTTGTATTCATTATTATCCCCCATTTTATAAGTTGAACTAAAGTGGCTTGAGTTATGTTTGGACTATGTAAGAAATGCTTAATTTCTTAGGTCATTTCATGCATTCTTATTGCATTATCTCACCAAATTTAGAGAATTATAATCCATGATCTCACCATTTTTTGATAAATTTAATCCATGTTCTCACCATTTTGTGAGTAATTTAAGCCATGGTCTCAACATTTTATGAGCATTTTAAGATACACTCTCATTATTTTGTGAATGATTTAATTCACACACTCTATATTTTGTGATAAATTTAAGTCACACTCTCTCTTTTTTATGAGCATTTTAATCCATGTTCTCACCATTTTATGAATAATTTAATCCAAGCTCTCACCATTTTACACACTAAAACATTCTGCATCTCTTAATCCTCTATTGAGTTGAGATGCTAAAAACTAAAAACATTAAAATTATTCAAAAAATACTAAAAAAACATAAAGGTATTAAAATCTCTATGAGATATATAAAACTAAAAAATTCAAAAACATTTGTCTTGTCCTAAATTTAGTCATTATCTTTTATTTTCATTGAGCTATTCATTTTAAAAACCACTAGGATGTGTCCTTCCCAAATCCAACCTACTAAGGTAGACTCATTATTGGTTCTAATTATTTTATCCACCTTGAGATGTGTCCTTCCATTACATGTATCCTTGCTTGGGTGTACCATCTAATTATCATTCTTATTGAGTCTTCACACAAGGATTTTTACTTGGTTAAATAACAAGATGCTTTATGTTGATTTTATTTTCAAGTTTGTGTGAGTGTTTTGTTTTTTATTTTATTTTATTATTTTTTCCTTGACTTAGTCCATTATGCCAATAATGTCATCATCATGTTGCTTCTTATCACATAATTGTAATTGAGTCCATTGATTGGTCTACGTCTATATTGCCATCATGGTTTTTATCACTAGTGCATTATTATCAATTATTTATTGGATCGAGGGTCAATCCTTATGCATATCTATCTGAGCCATCATGATGTTTTATATGATGGTTCATACCATTAGGTACTACATCAAAAAATAAGTACTATAGGTCTAACATATAATGTCATAGTAAAAATCTCTTCATCTACCAATCTCAACACAATCAATTGAATAACATGGCTAAAATATATATTACTCTTTATATATATACAAATGAGCATATATAAAAATTCATAACCATCTTATCATCATTTCCAATCAACATTGTCATTTACATATTCTCTCTCTATTTTTAAGATAATTACATTAGCATGAGATCCCTTTAGACTATGTAGGCATTGATCAGTAACATTATATTTTTGGGGTCATCTCGGTCACTGTTATCTTGTTCTTATTCAATCATTATTCCTCATAATTGTCTCATCGCCTTTGAGAATTCTCATATGCCTATTTTTTTAATTCTTAATTATTTGAAAAATTAGTATAACATCTCACCTAAATTTACATCATTCTTATCCTCTTTAATCTATAAACTAGGTTAAGTATTTGAGATAATCTTGACAATAAATAAATTAAATAAATTAGACTGATCAATAATAAAACCCTACTTATGGGGAAAAATCATTTTATAAAAGATAAAATCCACCCTACTGGGTAAATCATTTAATCAACAAAAAATTTCCCTAGTGGGAAAAATCAATCTAGACCAATCCACAATCAAATCTGCCCTATTGGGGAAAATCATTTAATAATTAATCAAATTCACCATGTTGGGTAAAATCATTAGTAAAATTTTCACCCCTCTTTGGGGAAATATCATAATTTATCATTTCTTATAATCTTAAGGCTATAGCTTTCACCTTATTTAAGGTAATTCAAAAGTGTTTCACTTGTTTTTGGATGTGTCCTTCCCACTTCCCCCTAATTTGGGGCCATTATAAGTCTATTATTCTTAACTATTTGAAATAAAAGTGTGAAATAATTAGCTCATTTGGATTAATATCATTCATGTGTTAATCTCATTCTTATTATTACTTCTTCCTCTTTTTTTTGAGATCACATCCACATCTTTCATCATTTCGTTCCATATTGAGTGGGCATCATGGATCACTAATTGTTTATTCATCTCATTTTTTAACTTCTTAACAACTTTTTTATTATTTAAAAATACATTACTTCATATATGTCTCACCACACCTTATCAAACAAGGGGAAAATGTAGATAACTAAAATCAGACACTTCATATCGATTCTAATCATGTCTTATATTAATACTTTCAACCTTACCAAAATCACTTTTCCTCTAATAATTAATTCATTACTTGATTAAATAACCTAATCTACCCTTAATGGAAAATTCCATGGAATTAGAATTATCTATTTTCAAGATGCACAAATTGAATTATTAGCTCACCCAAGGTGACATCATCATACCAAGTATGCAAGTAAGAGATTTTAAAAGATCTTACATCTCTCTTACACACTCATATTACACCCCTCTTACACACTCCTCTCTTATATGACTAGACACACTACAAAAAGATCAGTCATTATACTTTTCTTCCAATACTTCATTTCACATTCCAAAAAGGTATTAAATGGAGTTTCTTACACACTTCGTGTGTGAAATCATGATTTTGAGGACTCCCTCTCCAACATTTATCTTGGTATTAGATCAATGTCTCACATTCAAACCAAAATTATATAAATGTAAGAACCTTTGGCCAATATAGAATATCTCTATTGAACTAAACATACCATGGATAAATGATACTATAGATTAAATATTCTCATTCCAATTTCCAAGCCATGTCAAGAGTAGACAATAGGAAATATTAACCTTATGTATAGTCAAAATTGTTAAAAATATCTAGTATATAAGTCGAGAACATACCTCTTAGGACTGACAAGCAAAGGGGTCTCTAAGGAAGATATAAAGAGTTTGATTTCTTTCCATTTGATTCATTTTATTATTTGACTTTGCTTAATCCTATGGATTAGACTTAGAATGTTATGTCCTCAAAGTTGTTTCTTTTTTCATTCATTAATGATTGATCTAACTTTTTTTAGATTCTTGATCTAAAGTGGGAATCTTAGGAGTGTGAAATATGTGGGACATTATGTAGGCATTCAATTTTTACCATTGTTGTGTTGAAATTTCAAGTTACAAAACTTCCCATAATAACATAGAAATTGAACCAAATACCATTATAATTATCTAATTCATTTACACACATCACATGAAATTTTTTAAACATATCGATACATCCCTAATTGGGCAATGCATCATATGTAATCATAATTTTCCTCTAATTAATCTCTAGTTAAATTGTGACCTAGAAAATTGATGTTTTCAACCACTTGTGTATGACAACCTATCAAGCTCCAAGATTATCAAAAAGGCCAATTAAGATTACTTAACTAATGAAATCCAATTAAATGGTTAAGTGAAAAATCAATGGAAATTGTATGAATATATAACTTTATAAATTTAAATTTTTTTAAAAAAAATCTAAAAGTGACATCATAGGTCACAAAAGTCAAGAATCCAAAATATCAACATAAATACAACAAATATCATGAATGTTGAGCCATGCCTATTAATTGAAATATTAACTCCAAAAATTAATGATTTTTGTCCACAAAATTTGATTTATCTTGGGCCCTTGATCCTCATCTTGATATGCATGGTCCTCATCATTTTACCAAGCCTATAAATACAAGGACCACCATAGACCAAAATTAAGATTTATTGTGCAAAGAAACTCTATAGAAAATCCTCTAAAAGCTTCACCTATTCTCTTCCAATTGATTCTTAAACCATATTAGATATTTCCTATGAAGGTGTTGATGGATGTTATACCAAAACATTGTTAAATACTTCAATCTCTAAATTCAAGCCTAATCATGCATGTGAGTTGGATTTGAAAGAGATTCCATGGGAAAGGTATAAGTCTATTATTTTATGCTTTCTATTTGTTCTTTGTTTCATATACCTTTCCTAATATAAGGATCACACTTAAGATGTTAGATTTGTTATTTTTTTATGTTTGTTTTGCATATCAAATAGAATTAACTTCTTATACATTCATGTGTTTACATTTGGCATGCTTGTGGGACTTGTGCATCCCACAAATCTCCTTCCAAGCCTTTTTAGTCTTCTAGTTACAAGATCAAATTATTATATAACTTTTATTTTTTCCTTTTTTATTCAAATTTTCTTGTGTTCTATCCTCTATTTATCCTAGGTATTACCCTAATAATTGGTGAGATCACTCTGGCAAGTGGTGAGTTTGACCTATAGATCAGGGATATTGTTTTTATCACTCTTCATGTTCTATACGTGTTTAAATAATTCAACAAGATTGACCTATACATTGGAAAACTTGACCTATCAATAAATGATATCACCCTATTGAATGATGAATTTATGTTATTAGATTTACTTTATTTTCTTTAAACTAGTGAGATTGGCCTATGTATTAGAAAGATCGACTTGCTAATCAATGATGTCACTGCCAAGTAATTATGTTTTCTATAGTTTTATTTATTGAAACAATAAATTAATCCTAAAAAAATAGTTATGTCCACCTAATAAAATAGGTTACAAAAACTATGCCTTTGATTCACTACAAAATGATGAGATTTATCCAAAATTGGTAAGATCATCCTACGAAACAATGTTATCTCCCTCTGTGAATTTTCTTGAGGCTTAAAACTACATAAGTCCAACTTCCTTTTATAGTCACACTAATTATTCAAATGTTTAATTTATTTTATTATAGGCTTTGATATTTTAAAAGGTTGTTTTACAAAATTAATGAGGAAAATTTCATTCATCTTTATATTTGGTGCTTAACAAATAACATAGACTTTTGATTTCCATACTTCTAAAAGTACTTACATTTCATTATTTTCTTAAATTACTTTTGGTTTCTTGTTCATTTTTGTAAACTATAATTTATATGATCTCACCTTGCACCCTTTAGGGATCCTAGGTGACTAAAAACATAAATTACTCACTTCTTGTCTACTCAAAATATTTTTTGGACTGTGTTCTTCTCTTTCCCATTAATGGGGTCCTAAGAATAAGAAACAAACACATCTTTTCTTTTTTTTTTTTTTTTTACTACACGGAGTGGACATCATCACCTTCTTTAAAGTTCTTATGGCATTGTGACTTGGATGTTATTACCCAAAATTTGTACCAACCTTATTATCTAATGGGGTATATAAATTGAAACTATACCATTGATATCTTATATGGAATGTCCCTTGGAGATTGACTTAATTGGTAGCACTTCATTAAAATCTTACGAATGAAGTGGTTTCAAAGGGACTAGAATTTTTATATTATGGCCCATTAATTAAAGATGTCTAATTGATGGATTCATGCCCTTTGGGAACCATCTTTAAATTTGATCAAAAACTTTAGAATATAAACCACTTTTTTCATAAAATTCTCATGGATACAGGGGTGAAAAGGTATCATCTCCTGAAGATCTTATTTTTGTATAGAACTTTGAGAGGAGTGGAATTAAAATTATATCATAATTTTTTTTAGTTATTTAATTAACCATTAAACTTTTAATCCTCTCAAAGGTGAGTATTTTAAAAGGATCAGTGATTATGTCTTAATCAAATGTCAGTTTCTAAGGTACTTTAAGTATTTCATTATTTTTTTTCAAAGTCACATCTAATAAATATGTCAAATTCTAAAAATAAATGTCTAAAAAACATGTATTTGTATCTTCACACACTAAGGTGTTATATTTCCCACTTTAAAAATCCATCCTTCTTATATTTCATGGTGTTACACCTTCTAATTGTAATTTTTTTTCCTCATTTAGCATTGTTATGATACCCTTTCCATTTTTGATTCAAACATGGATTTTTTTTTAAAATCTAATTATAAAAATTAGAAACTATTCAATACTATTATAATTTTATAATTCCAAAGTTAGGGTCAAATACCAACCAATGTCTAACCCTTTTCCAATCCAAATACCATTTCAAGCATGTCTAGGTATAGTCACAGTGGAGCCTCTTATAACCCTAGTTTTGAGGAAAAATTCTATGATCCTTCTAGATACCTTATAAATTATGAAATAGTGAGGATGGGGAAGATTACCCAATTATGTTTGAAGACCTTCCTCCCATTATAGGATCTAGTCAAGGACAATTTGAAAATTAAACCATGGAAGATAAAGATGAACCACTCTTATGACTACTAGAATATAGAACTAAACTCCCACTTAATTTCCCCATAGATAAATTGTGTAGCCTTGTTCGGATAGAGGAGTGATCTAAAACAATAACCATTAACCAAATTTAGCTTGTTACTAGAAGTTCAAAACTAGCTATCACATCATCTAGTAAAGGGAAAAGGTAACTTATTAACCCATCCCAACACGGATAGATAATTAATTCTAAAATATATTATATTAGTCAATATTACATATATTAAATTATATTTTATTTTATGACTTCTCTAGATAAGACCTCATTTAATAATACCGCATTAATAAACCAAATCCAGACACTGAAATAACCATAATAACCATTGGCCAATTCTACATCTAACATAGACCTATTAGATCTTTTTGAACAATCAATTCCAATAAATGCTTCACAAAATGTTGTACTTGACACAAAACATATTTTTTAATCACCAAGAAGTCATTTCTAATGCGTAACTAGTGCTTAATAATATGCAACAGTAACTTGTAAACACTCCACCATTGCATTAAGTAGTGAGTATCTCATACCACACATTGCCTACTTCTAATTTGAAACAAAAATTAATTATTGAAAACTAATAGTAAATCCCATTCAATTGACAACAACATATTATTTGAAATCAGAAATAATTTCCTCTAAATCAATAACACTTTACCAATTTCCATCTAAATCTGAACCAATATCAAGTCCCTTATCAAACTCAGATTTTAGGTTATAGGGTGAATATACCTAATAGAACCACAAAAATGGGGTCCATCCCTACTTATGCCAACTCTAACCAAGCATCTCAATCTATGAATATTTATAAAAATGCCTTCCTTACATCACAAAGTGATCCCAATATCTAAGAGTAGAATACAATGAAACAAATAATCTTGAGAATTTAAACAAGTAACCAAAGTAAAAATTATAATTTTGATGAAATATAATTGTATTATTCTGATATAAGTTTTCTCTAAGTATCATTCCCACCTCATTTTTAACTACTAATATTTTATAAACATAAAGGGAAAGGTGATCAAGATAACATTTACAGGAATTCTTTGTCACATACCAAGAGCTAGATTTCAGTAGTATCTATTTGCTTCCCTTATTTTGGTGCAATTTAGGTGGGCAAGCTTTAGATTGGTTCCTTAAACTACCAAAAGGATCATTAATCATTTTTGATGGCCTATCAAATAAATTTATCAATCACATCTCCTATAACATAAAGCATGATTTTACTATAGTTGATTTATGTAATGCTAAGAAGTATGGTAGATAAAGCTTCTTGACATTTTTATAAATATGGAGAGCCCTAGTGAGTCATTTTTCATATAATTCTTTAGATTAAAAATTAACAGGTATTTTTGCATAGAATTTGAATTCAAAGGTTGACTATAACTTAAGAGTTCATTGTTAAAACACATTTGAAGAAATTATTGACAAAGGGATGCAGATTAAAAAGGCACTTA
Organism: Torreya grandis; assembly: GCA_037957365.1. Taxonomy (NCBI): domain Eukaryota; kingdom Viridiplantae; phylum Streptophyta; class Pinopsida; order Cupressales; family Taxaceae; genus Torreya; species Torreya grandis. The sequence continues at coordinate 178,581 of JARHVA010003736.1, forward strand.
CTGATAAGATTTTAGTTAAGATATACTCTCAAGCCTAACCACCAACCTATATTCAAGCAAGTATAACCAAAACACCTAAGGCCTTTAATAAAAAAAACATGGTTAGTAATGGGGTCATAAAAATAAGACATGTAAAAATGGTGAAACCACCACATGTCTGAAATACCCCACCTAATCCACTACTCACCCTAGAAATAAATCCACCATGAAATTAAGGATTCCCAAATATAGTTTTCAATAACCTAGGGTATCCCATTAAGGTAGTGTCTCAAAAATTAGTTATATCTATTATGATTATTTGACCAGTTCTAAAACCCTTTTTGGAGGGTCAACCCAAGCCCACATGATATCGAGACAATGAGTTATGTGATTGCCATCATGTTGTCAACCATGAAATCTATAGATTCATATAACTCATGCATACTATATAAGATTTACTTGAAAATGGAGAAATTAAGTTGGTTAAAATAAATCCTAGTACTAATCAAGATATTGATATCTACAAATATCCTTTCCCAAATCACAACAATCAACAACAAAGGAATAATCATAATCACGACTAGGGTCCTAACTAGAATTAATCATAAGAATAGAATTAGAACCAAGCTAATAATAATTAATATGATGATACCCAAGTCAACTAAATTGGTTATTTTAATATCTCATATGATTATGGAAATGTCATAGGGCATGTTACAAGTAACTACATTGCTAATATTAAGGTCATTCCTTGTACATCATCTAAAGCTCATCAAAAAAATTATTTTTAAGCCTCTACCTTTATTTTTAGGTAATTTTATGTTTAGTCAAAGTAACTTAACTACACCTTAACCCTCATGGATTACTATTACTGAACCTCTACCTAATTCTTATAATTCAAGTATCTCTCTCCCAATTTGAAATTGTGCATTCACAACTAAATGTCCAAGAGTTACCCTCCAAAGCCATTTGCCTCCACCCAATACTGATATAATTAAAGAAATTATACCTTTTAAATATAAGCCATCTTTCTCTTATATTGAGAATAAGTATGATATTAGGGAATAATTAAGCAAAAATCATGTATAGATTTCCCTCATGGATATCTTGTGTACATCAAAAGTTCACATGATAATATTGATTGACCTTCTCCAATAGTCTAACATACCCAAATAACCAATTTAATTGATCCTACCTAATTTCAAGCACTTGTGGGGAATCTTTCCCTAGGGAAAAAACTTACATTTGATCAAAGTTATATCTCATCCCTTGGTCCCCTATAAAATAATCCTTTGTATATTAAATCCATCATTTTTTGCCACAAAGTCAAGTACATTCTCATAGATAATGGTTTAGCCTTGAATATATCTTCCTTGAAATTGGTCCAACATTTGGGATATATAGTAATGGATATGTAATCAGATACCATCATGATCAATGCCTAATATAATGTATAAAAAGAATCGTTGGGTAGCATTTATTTGCTTGTTATTGTTGGGCCTGTCACCCATGACACCCTTTTCCATGTCATTGATATAGATATTCCCTATAATCTACTTATTAGTCATCCTTGGATCCATGAAGTAAGAATAATCCCTTCCATATTAGACCAATGTATTGAATTATCTCATTCTATATTAGAGATCGCTATTCCCAATGATTTACAACCATACCAGTATTATAAGAACCTAGAAGCTGAGTATGGGAGATACAATTATTATCTTAACACTAAATTTGTAGGTAATAAGGATAAACAAATAGTTAATGAGTCTCCAAATTATGATTAAATTGATGCTAGTGACCTTGCATCCACTTCTTCTAATCCACCTCCCATATCAATTTCCTCTCACTTTACCATTTAAGAGTCTAGATTTTCCATGTTTAGTATTCATGATGCTTTTAACATTAGAAAACTACCCAAGTCCCCTAAACCCTATGAAATACCTAAACCTATTATAACCCATGACAAACCCAATATGGTATGGAAAAATAAGACCAATTCTCATCAGAAGCATCCACCTTTTTTGTAAAAGTTACATCACCAAACCAAGATCGACCTACCAGTTAAGAAGGATCTTAGTTATATGTTGATGAGTTTGCTATGTGATTTAAAAGTGATAAATACCCCATTTATAATATAATAAAGGATAATAAATACTATAAATAAAATGGTCTAGGGAAAAAATCACAATGTATTCTTGAACCCATCCCCATGGTAAAACATATAGGAAATCAAGGTCTTGGATTCACACCACCTGGCGATGACCCTATATACTTCGAGAGTGATACTATTTTATTTACTGATGAAAAAAATCTTGGAAATGACATAATATCCTATTATAGGACATATTATGAGCTTTATAATACTAATTTATTTTATACTAATTTCATTCTTACCATCAATGCTCATTCTCCCCTTTCCATATAATATCCCAACCTAATCAATTGGAGCCAACAAGATTTTATCATACCATTAGATGAATTTCAAAATGAAGAGTCCATTTCTAAGTTTATGGATCTTAGAGATGGGTTTCTAATTAGTGGTCATAAATAGGGATTTGAATTCACATTGGACCATGTTGCCTACTTTAGATGGTACATAAACTTACTTGGTGACAAAAAAAAGTAAAACATCGATATCCTCTAGTGAAAACCTATTTGAAGTGCCTTTGGATCAAGGGAAAAGTAAATAAAATGATAAGTCCATGGGTGAAAACCTATTTTAAGAAAAATTATATGTAAGTTTGCTTACCTTCTCAATAAGCACAGTGTTCTTTAAGTCCAAGTATTATGGTTGGTTTCAACATCAATTCATAGGAACACAGAGTCTTTGAGTGATTGGTTCAATACTTTCTAGAATAGTTTGTTAATTATCCATTACCAGACATGGTCAATTCTAATTTTCATTACATGGTTGAGATATTTGGCTCACAAATATCTATAGAATATCAATTTATATCATTACCAACTATTATTAAATATGGTTATACAATCCTTGTGGAAGATACCAAAGAAGTAAACATTGTCACTAGATCCAAAAATAATTCAATTAGACAAGTCTCTCACTATTGAGGAATGTGAATTCATTATTACCATCCTCAAGGACCACATTTACATCTTTGAATGGTCTTATATGGACATACTAGGTCTATACCTATTATCATGAAATTTTACATTTCATGACAATACCCCCAATTACACTCTCACAGGAAATTAGAGGTGTTTTAATAACATGGATGGTAATTTTTTGCAAAATAGACGCCAACTCTATATCCAAATGGACAAATATCAAGCCATATATTGATAACTATCTTTTTGGAGTTTTGAGTTATAAAGTTGAGCATATTAATGATCTCTTGACTATACATTTTTTATAAGGAGAAGATCATGCCTTGGCACCAAGTCCCACACTTGAAAACAAAGTTATAAATGATAGTCATAATGGGATGCTTAATATTAGATTATGATACATACAAGGTTACCATACTTAGACATATGAAGGAAGATTCAAAAAATATGAGACACTACAATATGGCTTCATCATTTCTTGTATCACAAAAACATAAAAACTTGTCAACACTCAGGGTAGACACAAGGTGTGTAATGAATCCTATGACATAAGAATAGGTGAGATATCTTCTCATAATATTATTTTGTCCACTTTGGATAAAATTTTAATGGGTTTTGATTTTGTACTTCTATGATAGCCAAAGGTGGTGGTTTATATTTTTTTTGTATCCTTATGTGTGCTCTGAGGCATGCATGAAGCAGTACAAGAGTGGACAAAGTTAACAAAAGATTGATAAATAAGACAAATTTTGCCTAAGTATATTTTTAGTGGCTTTTGATACCATGTTAGGCACATATTTAGGTTTTAACAATGTATTTAGACACACATAAGACACCACTGCCTTGTTGAGCAGAGTCATGAATCACAACATTGGTCCAAACATCTTTAAAATCCCTCTATTATGTAAAATTGATCTCCAATACTCACATACATATAAAGTCATTTTAAAAATTTATTAAGTGGAAATTTTAAGACCTTAAAGTATGTAATATTAACCTTAAAAATATTTTAACATGCAAAAAGCACCTCAAAATCCCGTATCATGAAAAAAGGACCCATTAATGCTCATTAAAATCTCTCTAAGTAGATTTTTAAAAGTTATAAAACACATTTTTCCCACTTAAAAAACCCTTGCCATGTTTTATTTCCATTCCAGGCCCACATAATTTTTTTACCTCCACATGATAACATGAAATGAGTTTTAAAAATAAAAATAAAAAATAAAAAAGTGTTCCCACATGGCCTTTGAGTTTCTAAATTGCCATTTTAAATCACACCCATGGTTTTAACTTTTTTTTAAAACCCCTTTCATGGTAATTTTCATTTTAAGTCTTTTCAAGAGTGGTTTAGACTCATAACTCATAGTATTTGGTGAGTTGAGGGTGCTTCTATGTATAAATTTGTTGTATTATCTTTTGAAGAATGGTTTTATCACTAATTCATGGTTTTGTCCCATTATAATCCTTTTTACAAGTAGTTTCAAGTCTAAATAAATGATATTTATAAATGAGGGTGGTTTCAAGACTAATTGAAGTCTTAAAAACCAGTTTTGAAGGTGATATGTGATATTGACAACATGAATTGGTGTAAAGGTAGTTTTGGCACTCTTTCCAACCTTCCAAATGCTTTTTTAATCCTCCACATGGCATTATAATACATGGTCTTGGAAGATATAAAAGGCAATAATAAACATAAGCATGGTATTAAAGTGAACAGTCAAGTTCAAATACTTTATTTTGGTCTTAATGTTATTCCTTTGTGAACTAGAGAATTCATAGGTTGATTTTGTATGTGAGAAACATCTCTCAAGCCCACAAACCTTTGAATATATGTTTCAAGACTTCTACCTACCATTCAAGGTTCATAAAGTTGTTTTCCTTCCTTCATTACATGTAAGTATTTCAAAAGTCTATGAAGGTGATTTTGAGGATAGATAATAGATTTGGTACCATAAACAAATCTCAAATCATCTCATGCATGCCCCAGATATATTATTTACATGTCAACAAATGCGAATAATCATATAGAGTGGTTTTTTATTTCTTTCATGAATCACTCATCTAAAGAGGCTTTATAATATTTTGAGAAGTTATTAATGGCCTTAGATGCATAAAAAAGAAAGAATTTTTAAGAAATAAGTTATTAGATAGATTCATTGTGATTTTAAATGTGATATCATGTTCCTCTTCTTCAAAAATCTTTTCACAGGTTCAAGACAAGTATTGTATACACCACAAGTGCAAATATCAAAATCTTGAGTTAGAGAAGGTGTCTTGAAAGTGTCATATAGATAAAAAAATATTATCATGCATTCCCTTAATAAAGAAGACAATTATGCAAAGTAATCAGAGTAAGTGATCTAACCCAATAACTCATATTTATTTCTCATAGAATTGAGAGTGGCAAACTCAATGCCAATTGGCTAGATCAGAACGTGTAAATGCATGCTTCATATTGGTTATAAATATTATGAATTTTTTTTAATTATTTATATTATGTAGAATCAAATCATTGAAAAAGAAAGAATCAAATTTTTTTTAGTATCAGAACAAGGTCCTACACAAAAAAGGACTTATCTTATTCTCATAACCACTCAAAGTCACTTTTCATCATTTTCAAATTTATATTTTTTCATTACACTTTTTTTAATAACTTAAAAGGGTTATGATTTACATTTTTAAGTCATTTGAGATAAACTAATTGTAAAATATAAACCTTTTACCATAAAGGTGGTGAAGAAGGTGGTTATGCATGGTTACACCTACTGTAACTTATAAATAGGAGTTTGGATCTCATTTGTAAAGTTAGATTCAATTGGGTTCAAGTTACCTTTATGCCAATTGGTTTTATGATATTAGAACTTTTGAAAGTAGAAGTAAGGAATATGTATGTATAGTCCCATGCATATTCAATAAAGAAATGATTTACAAACTTTGTTCTATGAGATTTTTTGAATGATGATATGCATGAGTATGTCAATTCACTTTGATTCTGGTTCTTTCATTTTTCTAGAATTCTATTATCAGATAGTCAATGAATGTGAAGTTATTAGGTGTGTAAAGTTATATTGAATCTACATTAGGATATTTTCCATTGGGAATCCTTTGTGAGATTAAAAATAGTATTTATGCCTATTTTTAATGGGAAATATAGGGTTGTTGAATATATTTCTTTGTAAGGTTGTCCAATCTCCTTGGTATGTGCATCATATTTATTTATTTAGTATATTTATTTCTCATCTTATTTTCATGAAAAATGGTTCCTCTGATACACATCAAATCCTTGACTATTTTGGTGAGTCTTTGTGTTTAGCTATCTAGGGTTGTCCTTCATCTTTTCTAGGGTTATCATAACAACTTATGTGTTTAACTAGCTAGAATAATCCCATTCTTTATTATTTACTTTATCATTTTCCCTTATTTGCATAATTACCTTAATTTCCTTTCTATAATTTTTCTATGCTTTTAGGTTAAAATTATGAAACCCCTAATAGAAAATTTTTTTGTTGTAAATAGTTGTAACTTTTACCCTACTTTTCCTGTTTTTAGCTTTTAATAAAGGCAGCTCCACTTACTAATAGGAGAGGGACTTTGTCCCTATGTTTTTTAATAATGTGAGGAATCAATTCCCACACTATTAACTCAAATTCATCAATTTTTCCCCGTAAAATTTTATGAGCCAATAATTTTTGGTGACTCCACTGGGGATCGAGGTGCTTTATGCACTTGGATTTTAAACATTTCAAGGAACCTACCATAGAATGGAGGTTGGTGAATCCATTGAAATAAAGTTCCTAATGCCTAAAATTTCTTGATCATATAAATGATGTTGGTCTACCCCAACCCCAATGTTCCTTATGTCACACGGGGAAAACATTTTAGGCCATTGGCTTTGGCCCAATACAATGAGTTGTCATTAGGCTCAAGGAAGAGATTCTTGAGGTTATTTAGAGAAAATGGTTAAGATATAGATAAATGTATCTAGGAATTCATAGTGGATTATAGCATTTTAGGAGTTATGTATTAGTATATTATTGTGACACTTTTCATTGAAACTTTTAGTGGACTTGATGTTAAGTGGTTCTGGTACCTAGAAGATGGATGTGTTACAAATTGGAACTCTTTGAAGAATAGCTTCATAGACAAATTCAAATTAACTGTGAATGTGTGTGCACTTTTATCAAAATTATTCCATATTAAAAATTGAGATGATGAGTTGATGAGAGAGTTCATAGCATGTTTTAACAAATTTTTGAGAATGATCCCTCAGATAAATCAGCCAAGTCTCAATAATCAAATCTACATCTTCCATAGTTCTGTTTACCCAGAGATCAAGTTTATATTCATGAGGAACAAGGTAAATGACTTTGTGGATACACAAAAAATGACATCAAGACTTAATATGATTTGATCATGTTTGGAATGTTGAAGAAAGAGGTTTTAAAAAATGTTACACTTGTTACAAATGATAATGAACAAATAGTAAAACCGGATACAATCAAGAGTCTTTAATACTCAGAACAGAGAGTTTGAAAGCAAGTTACCAATCAAACATGTAAAAACCATAAAAAGGAAAAATACAAAGTGATACTTGTTACATATTATTGTTTTAGTTTCATAATTATGGAATAATGTGAATAGTTAGAAGAACTAATGATTGATCATAGAACAAATGAATAATTTGGCTTCTTTCTTGGCAACAAAGAGAAATATTTACCTATTTTGATAGATTGCTTAAACCCCACGGTCCTAGGATAATTTGTGTTATCTAAAAAGCAAATGATAAAACCACAAATAGAAAGGAGTAATAATTTATAATTTGATGTTATACTTTCTAAAAGAGAAGATATTATGGAAGTAGTTTTTATCAAAACAAACAATCTCTTCTCTATCAGAATGAATGACTCAATAGTCAAAAAAGAAGATTCCTCATGTATTTAATTTTAAAGTTCTACCATATAATAATTCTATAGAAGATCTAAATCTAAATTTATTAAGCCTATACAAATTGAAAATCATAATCATGTTAATGTTGAGGTCAAGGAAGACATCAATGCATAACAACCTTTTATATAGGTTACAATAAACCTTGATAAAGATATAACCAATCCCATCACTATCAATGGCCAAGGTCATACCTTTTCATACAAATTGAGTAAGTTTTCCACTAATTTCATCTCATAGTTAACATAATTGGAGACCTACAAGAGTAAGGTTTCCACAGAGGTCTGAGACAAAGGGGTAAAAGACTTTTGAGTGTATTAAACCTAGTTGAAACTTTATTTCTTGATATACGATTCAAGATAGTACATTGATATGATGGATAATTTAATAAAAACTCGAATAACACCTTCATCAGTGCAATATCAAAGAAATTTTCAAGAGAGAAACTTTACCTTAACTTATCTGAAAGTTGTTTGCTTTACACAGTACATGTCATGGTGAAGATTTAAAATGGTCTAAATGAACTTGTTTATCTTTCTCTTGTAGACCAAACCTAATGACAAGGTATTGAATCAATAATGAGGAATTTAGGTGAAAAATGATGATGGAATGATAGTTTTTCAACTCATTCTATGTTGAATGGAAACACTTAGTGCTATAATGCCTCTTAGACCAAAATATCAACCTTTGAAGATTTGTAAGTGACTTCTAGTGCAAGGATGGTGATATATAATGAGAATGTGGTATAAAACATGAGATATATGTATTAATGACCTTATATCAAATAAAATAATTAATGTTTATCAATTTTTTCCATATGATAACCTACATGATTCTTGAACTTAGAATAGTGCCTACAGTTGCATTCTAGTGCTTTAAGAGAGCTAAAGGTATGAGGTGTCCTAGATGGACAACAAAAACTAGTATGGATACTTGGAAATCATAGAATATTAATAGTAAGGTCTCATCCACTAAAATTTTAAGAGTTTAAAGTCACCCTCATACAAATTTCCAAACCTAGAGGTTGTAGTTTGTACACCCCTTAGTCTAATACACCAACTTGTGCAATGAGGAAAACATGGATAGAATGAGATGGATAGTAGTTTTTGGAAATTTTGAGATATTTAATCATTAAATTTAGGGTTAAAAATATACCATTGAGGTATAAATACACCATAATCATTCAAAAGGTTACATTTATGGAATGGCATTTAGGTAGTCCTTTAAACTAGTGTGTTCTGATAAACACCAAGTAAACCTCTCCTTCTCTTCAAGGTTATATAATGGTGAGATTGAGATGAGAATTATGAGACAAATATAATAATGGTTAGAAATTCATATTAATAATTCTTTTATACTAATTAAATAGGAGATGAACCAGTTAAAAATATTCAACTTACAGGTTGTCCTCTATAGTAAACACAATCAATCATGAGTGTTAGTTTGAAGATAGTGGAGGAGTTGAGGGGTCTATGAGTATAAAATAACTATTAAAATTGGTGTAGAAGACATTAATAACCTAATTAAACATCTAATATCCTCATTCTAAATGGGAAGATAGGGGAGATGCCCTCTAATTTATCTTAGATAGAGAGTACTCTAGGAAACAATATGATTGTAGGCTCGACATGAAGAGGGAAAGAGGATGTGTTGCGCAGTATTGGAATAATTTAGAAGGTTATATTATTATTTTTTTAGCATTAAAAATGTTTAAAATAACTCATAATCACAACAAATAACTAAGAGGTGGTTATGAGCAACAAAACAAAGACTAGGCTTACTAGGTCTAAACTAGGACTAAAGCCCTATAGGGGTCTTAATCCACTTCTAAGTAAAGATGAAAATTATCAAACATTTTATGAAATTTATGTGGGGTTATAATGTTTTTTGGAGCTATTGGTATACATAGGATATCACATAGGTTGGTCAATTTGAACCATTTTCATCATAGGGTATGTAGAATGCACTCCCAAGTTCAAGAGACTAACTTCAAGAGCTCACGTTGATATGGACAAGGTACATGGGATTATAAGGAGATAGGGATAGTTGAAAGGGGTCATGTATCCCTATTTTGTGTAATTTGTTTAGAGTTTGGACATCAAAGTTTTATGAACTATCCTTAAAAATCAAAATGTGTTAAGACCCTCCTAAACCCTTACATGAGACCCAATTAGAAATACATGTAATTAAATGATTACATAAGGATTAGTTTTGATTTTTAAGTTTTTAAATCTTTTTCAGGACTCTCTCAAGCTCCTCACTCACCAATTGGTCTATACAAGCACTGTATATAATAGTATAAAATAGGGATTTTTTTAATAGATATTTGTGTGTTTTGTAGTTACATATCAGAATGAAAAGCTAAGAGTCATTTGTGGAGGTTAGGTGATACTTATTATAAATACATAAATCCAATTCTCACCTTAGACAAACACACAAACATCTCTTTTATGACATTCACTTTAGGCAGCCTGTGATAGATAATAGAAGTTGAGAGTGGCTGCCAAGTGAGAAAGTGATAGGTCTAATTGGGGAGCCTTTTAAGGCTAATTCATGGATTTTCATTCAAGGGGAATCAATAAATGTGTCATATCACCCCTTACATGGATTTTATGGATAAATTGATGACCATTTGGGTGATAAATGTGATAATGAAGCCTATAAGGCTAGTGATAATGAGTATAGATTGTGAGTGTAAGTGTCCAAAAGATGGATATGAGTTAGGGACACATAAAATAACTATTATGGAATGTTTATAAACACTCCTTGATATTGAATATGTGTCATTTATCCCTAGTATAGTTTTATGTAGTCAAAAGATTCTTAATTATGAGGGCAATTTCGAGAAGCCATTTGAAGAGACCTCTATGCCATTTTTGAAGAGTTTCATGTTTTAGGTGGACATTTTTCCAAGAGGACATTCCATAAATATATTATTCTACCATGTAACTAGTTCTCATGCCTTGACAAGTGGCATTTTGACACTTGAGCTCCACTTCTCTCTCTCTTCTCACACATTCTATAAATGTAAGCCATTTCAGCTCTAATAGGCTAATTCCACACCTGATATGGTGAATCCCTATTGGTTTTATATTGTAATTTTCTTTTTAATAATACATGAAATATCGTTTTGAGTTCATAAAAAAATTACGTCAAATTGTGTGAAGATATTTATAGTGAATAGTCAATTGATAGTTATTTATCCTTGATTTTTATCAATCCTTTCATGTTTGATGCAAGTTGTTCCACTCTAATAGGTCACATGGAGTGTTTTCAATTGTATGTATGTGGGTATATTTTAAAGTGTAAAATTATCCTTAGTGTTTAAAAATAAATCTGGTTCACTTACCTTGAGTAGCTTTCATGCATATCACCTAAACGTTGAAATACTAATGTTAAAGTATTATAGGACTATGAAACTAGTGTTATAGTTCATATCTCTTAGTGCAAGATTATGAAAGTAAAATAGATTATATATCTATAGTGTATCAAATCTTTAGATTATCTTACTTTCATGTCTAATTCTTTCCATTTTCATCCAAGCAATTAGTTAGTGTAGGTGATAATTACTTAAAGATGAATCTAGGGAGCTAACCCTTAAACCTAGAGGTCTCCCTCTACTATAGGAAACCCACAAGCCTAGAGGTATACCAATGTTGACCAAATCTTAGAGTAGGATTGAATAACCTCTTATAGGTTGTAATATTTGGTGACAATAGTTATAACACACCTAGTGGGACCAAGATCCATGAGAGTGGAAATATTTTTGGTGTGCCTTTCCTCTAATCAGCTTTTGGAAGCAAGCAATATAACACCAATGGTGACTCTGAATTAAATATTCTAGTTTTAAGAATCCTCAGTATCTATTTTTTAAGGTTTTTATTATTTATTATATTTCATTTGACCCATGAGGTTGATATGGATGGTTATGATGATAATCTTTACTATGCACCTTCTTATCAACCTTGTTATGAACCATGTTATACCCCTCAACAGCCCTATCAAAATTACAATCAATCTTATGTGCCATGTAATCCATATGTTCATCCATTTCCTTCTCCATATGGACATAATGTTTTTTAAGAATACTTTGAGGAAGGATATCAATAATCCTTTCAATGAGTGCCTTCCCATCAATCACAATATGAATCATATTAGCCTTGTCATGACGCATATCAACCTCAAGATGATTCTTATTATTTTTGTCATGAGAGGTTAGAGGATCCCATTTGTTATATATCAAAATATTTTAAATAAATATCTAAATTATTACAAGCTCAATTCCAATAAATTAAATATGGTCATAATCCCCACCATTACCTTCTTGCTCCTACTTCAAACCCAATTCATGTCAAATCCTTATTGGCACTCATGCCAAGTATTATAGATAGTTAAGATAATATGGGAACATGGGATAATGAGTTTCATCTGCTCCATAACCATCTCATGTAATGGTTAAAAGATTTTTTTCAAATGTGGATGGATGTGTGGGAGGTGGTTGAATAAGAAACTCAATCTAATATTGGGGATTAATTTTACTTGGCCAAAAAGTGTTTTTAATGATTAATAAATATAATAAGGTTGTGGGAAAGCAATTATTTTGAAAATGAATCCAAAAATATTGAATAGCCTCAAGGAATCTATGACCAAAGTGAAGCCTTTGTTAAAGAAGGTGTCTTTCCTTTTAGACAACCCAACTTGTCATCTCCATACGAGTCCATTCAATAAGCCTTCATTCCCAAACCCATTTATGATTCCTCCATTACATATCATACTCCATATCAATCCCATGATGTTATCCATCACCTTCTTAACTCATCCCTTATTTAAGGAGAAACACTTTTGTGGGAAGCAAGTGAAGAGGATCAAGCTCATGCCACAACTGATCAAGAGGATGCTTCAAGTGAATATGAAGAATAAATCACCATAGGAACCCCCTCAGTGAAAGTAAGTGTAATTAAATATTTTTGAATAAATGAGAATATTTTTAAGGTCATGTTATAACTATCCACAAATAACTTGGTTAAGGCATGAAAAAATTTATTGATAAGGGATCTATATTTGATCAGTTGGTTGATGGTCATGAACATGATAAAAATTTTGAACCTAAAAAGTGCCATTGAGGAAGAAACTACCCTACCTCTTGATGGTGTGATCTAAAAATATGAGGTTATGCCATCCCAACATATTCAAATTTTAGTCAATTTTTAGGTTGATCAAATTCTCAAATACCAAGAAGATAAGGTTGAAGAGGTAGTGGTTCTCAAAGACAAGGAGAGCAAAGATGATTGGTAAAAACAAATGAAGTTTTTTTAAGAGATTGAAAAAAATTCCAAGTTGAGGGACAATTACATGGGAAGATAGAGAAAGAGGTCTCCATGGAAGACAATGATAAAGATTGGGTAGAATATGCAAAGCTCCTTGATGAGCTTGAGGAACTTACAGCTAAAAAGCAACTTGATTTTATTGAAATCATCATAGAGGTCAAGAGAACATGCCTTGTTGAAAAACCATTGGAGGTTATAATTGAGGAGTCTTACGAGAAGGTTGAGATTTTTGAAATTCAAGCTTTCACTTTCATAATTGATCTAGTTTTAGTTGCTTCTATTACATTTAGTATTACACCAAAAAGATTGGCAAACATCATGAAGGAGTTGGATATACAAGTGTCAAGGCCTAAATGGAAACATGCCTCATTCACTCCTTCATTTCATAGAGAAATAAAGTTTCCAAGCTTCCCCTTTGATCTATGAGGAAGATATTAATTAAATTTGGTTTGTGTTTAAGCTATTTTGTTTGAGTTTGTTGTGTGTGTTCCATAAGTCTTCATGAGAGCACAAGTGTGTGTTTGTTGTCTTATCTTATCATGTATGTTTGAGTGTCTTGTTTTTTTGTGTCTTTTCTTATTGTGTAATGTGTCTTCAAAGGAAATTAAGTGTCAAAATTTTATATAGGTGAATCCATACCCCAATGGATAGGATTAGGCTAATGGTCTTTGGCATAGTTGGCTTGACACCCCTAATAAATCACCAAAAATGTTGAATATTTTGACCACAAGTTAAAATAGGTCAACCCCCTAAAGTTTAAAAACTTATATAGGCATTTAATTGGGTCAAAATGTGTTTCATGTTCATAGATAGGGGAATTATAATGTGTCTTTAGCCTTGGTTTTAGTCCTTAGTTGATTATATGTCACTTAAGGTCACTTTTGGGGTCATTTATGAAGATTCTATAGTTCCTTCAAGGTGAAAAGTGTTACAAATATTGTTACAATGTCCCATGTGTCATAAATTAGCATATAAATATTTTTAATTGATAAATTTGGTAGGATCAATTTCAAAATAAGATGAAGTGCTCTCACAATGTCATTTTTAAAAAAGTGTACAGACGATATAGCTTGCTTGTAGGAGAGTCTGCTTCAAAAGAGTCTATTTATCTTCCCCATAGTCATATCCAAGGTCAAAACTTCTTGATAGATCCAAGAATTAAGAAAACTAATCTATCTTCTCATCACTCTCCTTAGAAGAGTCAAAAAGGGTCAATGGTTTCTAATTAGTACATCCAAGAAAAGATGAGTTAGAGCAAGTGCATTTAGGCGATGATAGTATTCCTTGTGTAATTACATTCCATGATCAGAGTATCAAGTTTCATGGCTTATGCTTTATGAAAAATTTCTTAGATTGTTAATCACTCAAAATGGCCTATAAAACCTGAGTGGCTAAGTTTTCACCATCCAGTTATAGATTAAAGATTAGTTGATGGAGTTAAATGATGAATATAAATTTATAGGGTCCATCCATTAATTATAAATTGGTTTCAAGTTGATTGGCATGTGTGGTTATGGATGACAAAATAAATCACCCTTGTGTGCTTAAATGTGATCACCATTGACAGCTGAGTAAAATATTTGATATGTGTGGGTGTTTCAAAGCATGGTCATCAAGCCTTGATGAAGATATAAGGCCTACATGACCTAGGCACCATAATGAAACATTGGTAAGGCCATGTGAAGGGATTTAAAGGTGAAACATAAGACATATATTTAAGTCTAACTATCTAATATATTCTATTATAACCTACAAATAGAATATGTAGGGTTTAGAAATTATAAAGGTTACAAATTCTTGATATGAAGGGATTAGTTGTAAGCTCTAAATATTGTGATAATATTCCTATCACTATCAATGTCCAAGAGCATACTTTTTTATATAATTTGAGGAAGTTTTTCATTACTTTCATCTCATAGTTAACCTACTTGGAGACTTATAGGAGTAAGATTACCACATAGGTTTAAGACAAAGGGGTAAAATTATTTAGAGTGTTTTGAAACCAGTTGGAACTTTATTTATCAATTTAATATGTAATATATATAATTTATATGATGGATAATTAAAAAAACATCTCAAATAACACCTACATTAATGCAATATTGAATAAAAATTAAAGAGGGCAACTTTAACTTAACTTCTCTGAAAAGCTCTATGATTTACACAATACATGACATGGTGAAGATTTAAGATGGTCTAAATGAGCTTATTTATACTTGATCTTGTATACCAAACCTAATAAGATGGTATTAAATAAGAATGAGGAATTGAGGTGAAAAAGGATTATGGATTGATAGTTTTTCAACTCATTCTATGTTGACTAGAAACACTCATTGCTACAGTGCCTCTTAGACCAAAATATCAACCTTAGAAGGTTTGTAAGTGACTTATAGTATAAGGATGGTGATAGAGAATGATAATTTGGTTTTAAAAAATGAGATATATGGATTAATTACCTTATATTAAATTATATAATTAAGGTGAATCTATTTTATCCATATGATAACCTATATTATTCTTGAACTCAGAATAGTGCCTACAATTACATTCTAGTGATTAGAGAGAGATAAAGGTATGAGGTGTCCTAGATGGAAAAAAATATAGTATGGATACTTGGAAATCATAAAATATTCATAATAATGTCTCATATACTAAAATTTTAAGAGTGTCAAGTCACCTTCACACAAACTTCCAAACCTAGAGGTTGTAATTCGTACACCCCTTAGTCTAGTACACCAACTTATGCAATGAGGAAAACATGGATAGAATGAGATGGAGAGTAGTGTTAGGAAATTTTGAGATATTAAATTATTGATTTGAGAGTGAGAAGGATGAAAATGAGGTGCCAAGACACCATAATCATTCATAAGGTTACATTCATAAAATGACATTTAGGCAGTCCTTTAAAATAGTGTGTTCTCACAAACACTAAGTAATCCTCTCCTTCTCATGAAGGTTGAAATATGGTGAGATTGAGATGAGAATGTTGAGAAAAATATAATAATTGTGATGAAATAATATTAATGATGTTCTTAGAGTAAGGAAATATGGCATAAACTAGGTTCAAATATTCAACTTGTAAGTAGTCCTATACAGTACACACAGTCAATCCTGAGTACTAGTTTGAAGAGATTAGAGTATTTCAAGGGTCTTTGAGTATAAAATAACTATGAAAATTGGTTTATAATACATAAATAACCTAATTAATCCTTTTGTATCCTTAGTTTAGATGATAAAATAGGGGAGATTCCCACTGTTCTATCTCAAATAGAGGGTCCTTCAGGAAATAATATGATTATAGGCTTGACATGAAGAGGGTAAGAGGATGTGTTGGGAAGTGTTATAAATATTAATAAGGTTTTATAATTTTATTTTGATCATGAAAAAATGTGTGAAATACCTCACAATCACAAAAAACCACTTAGAGGTGGTTATGAGCCATAAAACACATACTAGGCCTACTAGGCCTAGACTAAGCCTAAAGCCCTACAAGGATCTTAATAAACTTATAAGGAAAGATGAACCTTATCACACATTTTATGACATTCATGGGGATGTATAAGGTTTTTTGTATCTATTGGTATATAGAGGAGATCACACAAGTTGGTCAATTTGAGCCATTTCCATTATAAGGTATGTAGAATGCACTTCCAAGTTCGAGAGACTAATTTCAAGAGCTCACACTAGAATGAATAAGGTACTTGGGATTCTAAAGAGATAATGATGGTTTAATGGGGTACCATATCCCAATTTTTTTTAATTTTTTAGATTTTGGACATCAAAGTTTTATTAACTATCCTTAAGAGTCAAAACTAACTAAAACCCTCCTAAACCTATGCTTGAGACCTAATTAGAAAGATAGAAACAAAATGCTTCCAGAAGGAGTATTTTGGCTTCGTAAGTGTTTGAATATTTCTAAAGAATCTCTCAATATCTTTACTCACTAATTGTTTTATACAAGCACTATATGAAATAGTAAAAAATAGGGATTTTTATAGATATTTGAGTGTTTTATAGGTACATATCAGAATGAAAAGGTAGTAGTCATTTGCGGAGGTCAAGGTGAGACTTATTTTAACTCTATAAATCCAATTATCACCTCATAAAAACACACAAATGACTCTACTAAGACATTCACTTCAAGTAGTCTATGACAAACAATGGAGGTGGAGAGTGACTACCAAGTGAGAAAGTGATAAGTCCAACTGGGAGGATTTTAAGGTCTAATTCATGGATTGGAAGGAAAGGGAACTCAATATAGGTGTCATATCACCACTTAAATATATTTTATGGATAAATTTATGAGCATTTTGGTGATAAATGTGAGAATGAGGCCTAGAAGGCTAGTGATAATGATGTAGTTGGTGAGTGCAAGTGTCTATAAGATGGTTATGAATTAGGGACACATCTGATAACTATTATGGTGTGTTTATAACCCCTCATTAATATTAAATATGTGTCATATATCCCTATTATAGTTTTAATTAGTCAAAATATGTTTAATGATGAGGGTAGTTTTAAGAAACCATTTAAATAGACCTATATGCTAGTTTTGAGGAGTTTCATGTTTTAGGTGGATATTTATCCAAGACCTTCCATAAATATATTATCCACCTTATTCCTATAATATGTATCTTGTTCTCATGCCTTGAAAAGTGTAATTTTTACCCTTGATGTCCACTTATCTCTCTCCTCTCACACATTCTATAAATGCAATCCATTTGGGATCTTGTAGGCTAATTCCACACTTGGTATGACAAAACCCTACTAGTTTGATATTACACTTTACCTTTGAATAATACATGAAATATGGATTTGAGTTAATAAAATATCATTTTTAAGTGTGTTAAGAGATTCATAGTGAGTATTCAAGTTATTATTATCCATCCTTGCTTTCTCTCAATCCTTCCATGTTTAATGCAATTTATTCCACTCTAGAAGGTCAGATGGAGTGTTTTCAAGTTTATGGATTATTTTCAAGTATAAAAGTATATTTAGTGTGTTAGAATGATCTTTGGTTGACTTAACTTGAGTATATTTCATGTATATCACCTCCATGTTGAAATACTAATGTTAGATTATTCTAGGACTATGAAGCTAGTGTTGTAGGTCATATTTCTTAGTGCAAGAATATGGTAGCCAAGTGGATATATCTATAGTGTATCATCCCCTTAGAGTAGCTTAATTTCATGTATACTTATTTCAATTTTAATCTAGGTAATCAATTAGTGTAGGTGATAAATAATTAAGGATCAATCTAGGGAGCTAACCCTTAAACCTATAGGTATACCTCTACTATAGGCAACCCAAAGGCTTAGAGGTATTCCAATGTTGCCTAGATATTAGAGTAGGATTGAATAACCTAATATATGTTGTGAGATTTGGTGATAATAGGAAGAAATTTAAAAAAAAAAAATCAACACCTCATTCATTTTGAAAGATAATCATATTATGGTTCCATTTTAAAAATAGATATGTGACACACTTATCTTGAATTCATATATTATATCTATCATAGATGCATTTGACACCATCTTAGAAGACATTGAAAAAGTTTAATATTGTTCATAAGTGCTCACAAATTATTAGAGAATTCATAATTATTTCATTTAAAAAAAGGAATACACTGATGATTTATTCATTCAAGATCATCTTTGTGTTAACGATAATTGTAAGTTCCTCTTCCCACTTGCTTGGTCACTGTTGGTAAATGTGTTCAAATTTCATTATTTTGAAATAAAAATTAATTTTCCTAGTTGGTGAATACTTTTGTATAATCTTTTCATTTTACTCTACTCCCAGTAAATAGTTTTATTTTCCTAATTTTGGCTTGTTTCCTTTTCCCATTTCATTTTTGGTGTGTGTGTGTGTGCGTGTTATTTTTCAATAAATGCAATAGCTTGTCTATTTTTCCCTCCTTTCCATGTATTTTTCCTTTTACCTACACATGATTTTATCTTTATTCTCTTCTTGTAAACTCTCAGTATATAATCATATGATTTGCATAAGGAAGTCAAAATAGTCATTGCTTTAGAGTGGATGAAAACACTACTTTTAGGAGATATACAATCATTGTTTAATGGTTCAACATTCTAATATATATTTACTTGGACCCTTGATTTGAACTCAAATGAGATTCACATCTTTATTCCTATGCCAATTTTAGAATGCAAAGCTTCTTTAGTTTTCAAAATGGTATGCTAAAAAAGGCCTTAAAGCATTACAATCAAATGGTTTCCAAGCTGAGATATTTGAAATTTTAATTAGAATATGGAATTTTAAATCATGAGAATGGTGATATGAATTTTATTCCTCAAGTGTCAAAATAGACAAATTTTTCATGAATATTTTAAAGTAAATAGATGGTAAACATGTATTTTTTTTAGAATAGGTAATCAGGCCCAACAACACATGTTCATTTCTAATAAAATTAAGAGTGGAGAATTGGTTGTTAGTTGGTTGGATTGGAATATATAAAATGTTAGAGTAGGGGATCTGGCTTGGTAGCCCATGTTCATTTCTCATTATATTTAGACTAGTGAATTAGCTATCAGTTGGCTAGATTAGAATGCTCAAATATGTGCTACATAAATTTTTTTAAGAATCCATAGAAAATTGAAGGCACCAGTCATTTAATATTCTAAAATTCTCCTACATTTTCTTGAGAAATTTGGTCCCAAAGTTAGATCTAGTTATTATCATGAAATTTTATATTTTACAACACCCCCAATTATCCTCTCACAAGTAATTAGAGGTATTTTAATAACATGGATGTTAATTTTTTTGCAAAATAGATACAGACTCCATAGCCATATGGATAGATATTGAATCATATATTGAGATATGCTTTTTGGGAGTTTTGAGTAATAAAGTTGAGCACATTAATGATCTCTTGACTATAACTCTTTGATCAACAGAAGATCACACCTTGGATCAAGTCCCACACTAGAAAACAAAGTTATAGATGATAATGTTTAGGTGTTGTTAATAATGTCTCAAATGTGTCCAAAACTATTCATGAGGTGTCAAGGTTGATATCTAGACAATGAAAAAGTGTGCTTCAATATTCATGCATGGATCTTTAGTGTTTGGTTGGGTAGGTAGGTTGATGGATGTGTTTTATGATGTGATCATGTTGAAAAGGTATTATGGGGTGTCAAGAGTTCTTGAAGTGAGTATGAAAGTGATAGGTTTCCATTTGGATAATCCTTGTGGTCATTATGGTCATCTAGGCCCAGTTGGTCTTTTAATAAATTAGGTTATGTGAGTATATTGATGATGTCAAAATTTGCATGTGTGAAAGTGTCAGAAGGAGTTCGTCACATGAAACTAATCATTTTTATGCCAAGATCATATATTCTAAGTTTTAGGCAATGACTATGTGTGTATAAAAAATATATAATGTTACAAAATTTTCTTCCTAGATATATTTCTCTATTTTCCATACTTAGCCAAATTTGCATTAAAAAGTGACTGTTAGAATTTAAATATTTGAATTTACAAAGGAAAACTAGTCCTCACTATTTTGGCTATAATTTTGATGTTAAATTTTTTTTATGGTGTTATAAAAATCAAAGTGGTATATAATTTCAAGGGAAATCTAGGAAAAATAATTTAGAGGTTTGATTGGTTGTACACCTACATTGATTTCAGTCTAAAGTTGACTGAGGGTTTGGCCATCTTCTACAAATGACCTGTGAAGGATATTTGAGTTTTTATTCATAATGTTTGGATGTTTCAAGGTGAATTATCAATTAGAGAGTGTTTTAGACTCCTTGATATTCATATTTATAGATTTTTTAGGTTTCACCAATCCATATTCTATATGAAAAAATGCTCAAAAGTTGATTGTTTATTTTTTCATGGTGTTTTCATGAGGACGTCAAATGATTTTTAGGTTTTGCATATGTAGAGGTGAGTAGGGATGAATGTAAAAACTTAAAGGTGTATTAGAGGTCATGTAGCGAGGATATATGTGCTTTGATGTGGTCTTGTGTTCCTAGTTTTACTTGGTAAACTACTAAAGGGGTGAATAGGTCTTCATGAGACTTGTAAGAGCTACTAAGACCTAATTGAAAGGTGTAGTTATTAAAGGGTGACCCATGGATGTTATATTTAGCATAGGAAGTTATATTGAGATATGTATAAATGTGATAGAAGCCTTAATAGTTAAGGAAAGTCTTATGGCCAACCAAAAAGGTGATGGGCACATATACTCTATAAAGAGATAAATCGAATGTGATGATTTCAAGAGTTAATATACAAAGGATAGTGATGTGTGAGTGTGATCAATGGATGGATTGAAGTTTATGTTAGGTTAAATAATGTGTAAATGAAATATAGGTCATATTTATGATGTAATAACAATGTTCTTGTAGGGTTGAATATTAAAGATGAGAAAATAAGTATAGAGTGATCCAAAATGGTGTTTTGGATGCATTGCTTGTGTGTAATGGATTGAGAGAGTGAGAAGGGTTGAAGAGAGGTGTTAGACATTATTTATCCATAAGATTGAAAAGAACTAAATTTTTTGAAGCTATTGATATCAAAGGTGTTGTGTGGGTACTCAACATCTAGGACAAGTTGGTGTTTGTTCATGCTTAGGGGTGGGTGCTCCTTGTGAAGTGGGTGATTCACTAAAAGGTCTCATGTTTTTTATCATATTATAGGACAAGTAATAAATGTGTTTTTATGATTAAGAGTGGGTTTTAACTTCCATGAGGGTTTTCCACATAATTCATGTGTTGGGTGCTTGATCTTACATTATCTTTCTTATTCATTGGTATGGATGACTTGTATGCTTTATGAATGCTTGTGGTGATTGATTTAGGTTTTGAAAGGATTGAAAATGAATTTTTTATTATGTTGAATCACTTATTCACCCTACCCTCTCAATGATTATACCTCTAAAAATTAGTATCAGAGCTATACCTTTTTTTCAAGTTTAACCACTTGAAGGTGATCCAAGGTACAATATGGAAAGTCAACATGTGTAGGGTTTCTATACAAAGAAATCATAATCTAATTATTATTTTGGATTGCAAGGATGAGGACATACATCATGTCTCTAGGGTTTGATATTTGGCAATATATTATGGATGGTGATACTACACCAATTACTCCTATAACTAATATAGATAACAAGAAGTTGAGCGATAACAACTCTAAATCTATGAATGCTATCGTTTATGACCTATCAGAGGCTATGTTCACCAAGATGGTCCATTAAATTTTTGTTAAGGAAATTTGGATCAAATTACAAACCATCTATGAAGGGGATTCAAAGGTTAAGTTGTCTAAATTATAGACTTATCAAAGGTAATTTAAAGGCCTCAAAATTAAGGAAGAAGACACTATGGAATCCTATCTTCTAAGATTTTATGAGGTAGTTGTTGACCAATTTTGCCCATAGGCAAAATTTTGGTCACCTTCTTCCCCTACTATTTAATGTCAGTCATCTTTTAGATTGTTCAAGTTCAACATGTTTGGTTCATTGGCCTAGTCCAAGTCAAATTCCCTACCGAAGGGCTGGCACATCAAAAGGGAATTTGAGATCAGCTTAAAAGCAAAGGAAAGAGTACCCAGGAAGGTGCTAAGAAAAGTAAGTCATAGAGAAGCCAGCAAGGACGGTGATGTCTCGAAAGCCATCAAATTTAAAAAGCCAAAATAGCCATTGGTGTTCAAAGCATGACATTTGTGGGGACGTCAAAGTTAGTGAAGTAAAGTAGCTGTTTGCTTCCAAATGGAAGAGCGCTAACCAAGGGCCCAAATACAAGCGACCGCCAGAATGTTCACCCCTGAGGGCCAAGAAACTAGATAAGATAAAATTGACAAAGGACAAGAATGACAAGGTGCAGAAGAGTGACAAGGTAGCCCAAGTGGCAAATGGAAGGCAATTTATTTCTTGTTAATCCCTAGATGGCGTAGACTGCTAGCAACATGGCCTGTGCATTTTAAAAGGGGACAAATTTTAATCTGTTGGTAGAAAAGAGGGTGTAGCCTACATTTTGACATTAATGATCTAACACCAAAGTCAAATTTGGCACTCATACAGCATGGTTCTAGCAGGCTTTTTTTAGAATGATGACATCGACAATAGTGTTTTCCTCTTCCCAATGAGGGAATGCAACATGCCAACTTCTCAAAGAAGTGCCAAGTTCCTTTCTCTCTTCTTGTATATATATTATAACTTGGTCATTTTTTAAAAGATCTTCCACATTTTGCTAAGGCACAGCCCTGGTGAAATTTCCACCTAAATCAATAAAAGTAGTTTTTACCTCCATTTAGATAGATATTTCAGAGTATGTGCTGAGTGTTGTTTATGTTCAGTCATTGTCTCTTGATGCTCTCACAAGTTTAACACCAACATACCTATTGTATACAAGGCACCATTTCTGTAGCTAAAATGAGAAGGGCTAACATTTGGAAGACCAGAATAGAAGAAATTACTACATAAGTGTGTGTCTCACATCACCTTTGGTGATCTCTTTATTTTTTTGTTTTTTCCATTAAGGCCTCCCTGTCAGTTTCTAGCAGCCTGGTCCTTCTGCCAAGTGTGAAGTGTATGTATGCATTTGTCTGATTTCAAGAGTGGATGTGTGAAGGTTGACCTTATTTTGGTGTGTTACCTCTTTAGATTAGTTTGTTTTCCTGCATCTTTCTCCCTTTTCACCCCCCCATTATGTCTATCTATATATGTGTGTTTTGCACTTGCTAGAACAAACACGATGCATCAAAGGGAGCTAGCCCTTATCTAGAGACTCTCCCCTCTAGCTTCACCAATCCCACAAGAGAGAGGGCATTTTCCATGTTTTGAGGAGAAGATAGGACTTTAACTTCCTGTCACTGGGTGCATTTTCCTATGTCAACAGTTTTGGCACACTCAGTGGGACCAACTGGGACAGGTTTTGTCCAAAGAGTTGAAGAATTTTTGGTGTGTTCTTCAATCAACTAGCCTTTGGAGGATTCTACATCAAACACCAATGGCGACTCTAAGTTAAATCAATTGGTTAAGCAGTTTTAGTGCCATACCATCAAGAAATAACATTCTGGTATGTATAATCCCATCGTTTAAAGCCACAGACCCTATTTTCCTTGGCCAGCATGGCTATAATCCTTATTAGCCTTATGTTGATCCTTATCAGTTTCAATATGGCTAGTCCCAGTCCTTTTATGAGTTATATCAGCCTTATGCCCAGTCTTCTCATTACGTCACTTCTCTCACTCAACCCAGTCTCTTTGCCAATCAACCTGTTTCTGCCTTCAAGCGAGCACTGTTGGGATATGAAAAACATGTAATAGATCTTGAAACTAGAAGAGGATGTGGCCAAGAAATTCCTAATCATATCATTCATCAAGTGAGGAATGCATTAGTTTAGGTTAAAAAGGAATGGGCTCCTATTGAAAGAGCCAATTGGCACAGGCTTACAGGTGAGATGCTAGATGTGGGTGGTTTGATCGCATCTTTGGAGAAGCTAAGTGTTCATGAGAGGTAGCCTTACCAAGTCTATCAGCCTACATACTCACTACCCCAAGCATCATATCAGTCATATATGATGCCTGCTCATAAGCCAAATCAAGCATGTCAAAGTCCTTTCCCTAATCATGTTAAGGAGAGTTATGAAATGGCAAATCTTGTGTTTAAGGCTAATCTTGATTGACAGATCAAATTGGAAAACCTTTAGGTGTAGTGGTCCATTTTGGTAGTGAGGGAAATGGAATCTAAATCTTCACTGCCCTCTCACATTATGGCCCCATCACCCCCAAAGGAGATGCCCAGTCTGAATTTCTTGAGCTAGAATCAAGTGGTTGAGTCATAGAATAGCAAGGGGGAAAAAGACATTATCCAAGAGTGTGAGGTAAAAGATGAGGTTAGTCCTTTTCCAGTTACCCTCCACCCTTCCTCAAGAAGCTCCTTGCATTTCATAGCAATTTTCATGTACTCCCCATCTCTATGGTGTTTCCCACGAGCTCCAAGAAGTGCAAAATGAGGATAATATAGCTAAGCAGATTGAGGAATTAGAGGATAAGATGAGACTACTGGGAGAGAGAGAAATGGATTTTTTAGACCTTGTAGAGGAGATAACTCCAAAATATACCCCTTCCATCAATCCACAAGCTAATTTTAATATTGATGAAATGTTGGTAAAATAGAGGAATGAAAATCAAGATATTTTGGCCCAAGGTCTGCCCCCTCCTATTCTAGAGAGAACTCCCTCTTGTATGTCAAATCCTTTCTATCAGATGGCACTTGCTCATTCTTATTTATCCAATGCATCAATCGATCCTACCCTTAATCCCATGCACCTAGCTTTTTAGCACACCTCTTCTCAGACAGCTCTTCCTGTACATGAGTAGACCCTCCCAAATCTTCCCCAACCTCCTCAAGTCTTTCAACATGATCTCCCATTTCCAAACTGGAAGAAGGAACACCATGAACTAGCTCAGGACCTTGAAGAGGATAAATTTGCTGCCTGTTCACAGGAGCAAGTTTCCAATCCCAAGATCGTGAGTTGGAAACAAATAGTGGAATCTTGGGGTGGAAAGGAGGAAGAAGGGAAAGGTTTTTCTCAAAACCTTGAAGAAGATGGGGCTGCTCTTGCTCCTGATGATGATTTTGACTTCCAAGAAAGGCTCTTCCAAGAGAATATAGACAAGAATATTGCAGAGTTAGAATCCAAAGAGAGATTCCTCAGCCAGTATGTGATGGATGGTTCAGACCCAACAGCACATTCCATGTCTAAACACACCCCACCTACACATCCCCAAGAGAACTATCAGGCCATGCCTGATATAGGTGAAGTGCTAACCAAATGGAAAGAGGAAAATCATTCAATTCTAGTTTAGGGACTGCCTCCTCTTCTACATGAGTTTGTCCATTAGTGTTCCACTTCACCCCTTCTCAAGGAGGAACCTGTCTTGAAGGAAGCAAGTGAAGAAGAGTGTGCTCAGTTCATGACTAATCAAGAAGACTTCATGAGTATGGATGAGGAGGAGATCACCTTAGCTAACATGGAGGAGCATAGACAATCTCTTTTTCATGCTTTGAATGATTTGTTTGAAGTCATCGAGGTAGGCTGCACTATTCTTCAAGGAGGCTACGAGCTAGATAAGAGTAGAGAAGGTAGCATTGGGGTTCTAACAAGCATGCAAAGAGGTTGTATTTTTTTAGATTTACCCCTTTGAGAGGTTGGTGAATTTGAAGATATCTCATTTGAAGTCATCAAGGAAGATGGTCATACCATGGAACCTGAGCATGAGGCAGAAGAGAGCAAGCTAGTCAAGGGTGGATATTAAGGGGCTTATGGTGATGAGCCGGAAGTAATCAAATTCTTGATGGGAAACACTAGCTTGAAGAACCAACAAGAGGCAAGCTTCCAAGAACAAACAGAGTATGTATATGTTGGGAGCATGTTTGAATCTCCACTTGGGTACTAGCCAATGCAGGTGACAGGCAAGAAGAGCAAGTCACCAAATCCCCTTTTCATTCAGCTACCTACTTGGCACCATAAGTCTTCTTACTAGGAAGGGGACTTAAGAAATTTTCCTTTTGATCTAGGAGGGAGGCAGAAATTCCTAGTTAGCTGTATATAATAGTTTGTTTTTTATTTCTTTTCTTGCTTTCCCTAAGTGCAGTTTTGCACAAGTAGTGTTTTTTTTAGCCTTATGTGTTTCCCTTTGCGTGTGGGGTAAAGGATTTGTGTTTGATTCTCAAATATTTTAGGGCTATTTTTAACTCTTTCATAGCTACATCTAACTCTGCGCCCAATGGACTGCAAGGCAACTGGGTTCTAAGTATAGCAGGCATGCTTCCCTTGTGAGTCACCAATCTATTGACCAATTTTGCCCACAAGCAAAATTTTGGTCACCTTCTTCCCCTACTATTTAATGCCAGTCATCTTTCAGATTGTTCAAGTTCAACATGTTTGGTTTATTGGCCTAGTCCAAGTCAAATGCCCTACCGAAGGGATGGCACATAAAAGAGAATTTGGGATCAGATTAAAAGCAAAGGAAAGAATGCCCAGGAAGGTGCTAAGAAAATCAAGCTGCAGAGAAGCCAGCAGGGATGGTGACGTCCTGAAAGCCATCAAATTTAATAAGGTGAAATAGCTGTTGGTGTTCAAAGCATGAAATTTGTGGGGATGTCAAAGTTAGTGAAGTAAATTAGTTATTTGCTTCCAAATGGAAGAGCACTAACCAAGGGCCCAAATACAAGCGACCCGCTAGAATGTTTGCCCCTGAGGGCCAAGAAACTAGATAAGACAACATTGACAAAAGACAAGAATGACAAGGTGCAGAAGAGTGACAAGGTAGTCCAAGTGGAAAATGGAAGGCAATTTATTACTTGTTAATCCCCATATGGTGTAAACTGCTAGCAACATGGCCCGTGCATTTTAAAAGGGGACAAATTTTAATCTGTTGGCAGAAAAGAGGGTGCAGCCTGCATTTTGACATTAATGATCTAATGCCAAAGTCAAATTTGGTGCTCATACAACATGGTTCTAGTAGGCTTCTTCTATAATGATGACATCAATAATAGTGTTTTCCTCTTCCCAATGAGGGAACGCGATAGGCCAACTTATCAAAGAAGCACCAAGTTCCTTTCTCTCTTCTTCTATATATATTATAACTTGGTCATTTTGTAAGAGATATTCCATATTTTGCTAAGGCATAGCCCTGGTGAAATTTCCACCTGAATCAATAAAAGTATTTTTTACCTCCATTTGGATAGATATTTTAGATTATGTGTTGAGTGTTGTTTGTGTTCAGTCATTGTCTCTTGATGCTCTCACAGGTCTAACACCAATGTACTTGTTGTCTATAAGGTGCCATTTCTATAGCTGAAAGGAGAAGAGCTGACATTTGGAAGACCAAAATAGAGGAAATTACTACATAAATTTGCGTCTCATAGCACCTTTGGTGATCTCTTTCTTTTTTTTGTTTTTTCCATTAAGGCCTCCTTGCCAGTTTCTAGCAGCCTGGTCCTTCTGCCAAGTGTGAAGTGTATGCATGCATTTTTCTGATTTCAAGAGTGGATGTGTGAAGGTTAACCTTATTTTGGTGCATCACCTCTTTAGATTAGTTTGTTTTCCTACATCTTTCTCCCTTTTCACCCCCCCATTATATCTATCTATATATATGTGTTTTGCACTTGCTAGAACAAACACGATGCATCAAAGGGAGCTAGCCCTTATGTAGAGACTCTCCCCTCCAGCTTCGACAGTCCCAAAGGTGAGAGGGGAGTTTCCATGTTGTAAGGAGAAGATAGGAGTTTGACTTCCTATCACTTGGTGCATTTTCCTATGTTAACAATAGTGAACATGATCAGAGGTCTTGGAGAGGAGACTAAATAAGTTATTGTGGTACAAAAAATATTAAGGTGTTTCACCCTCAAGTCTGACTCAAAAGTATCTATTGTAAAAGAGGTCATGAACTCACCTTAATGAATATGGATGAACAACATGGCATAATTACTTCTTATGAGATGAGAGTTAATGAAGATAGACCTCCTAATAAGGAAGCCTCCTTCAAGGTGATTAAGGAGACAAAATCCAATAAGAGCAAGTTAAGTCTTGAAGATTTTGATTTGAATGAAGATCAACTAAAAGCCATGATTTCAAGGAAATTGAATGTAGGATCAGTTAATTATGAAGGGAAACTTCCTTTTAAATGTTTTTCATGTGGTAAAGTTGGTCATTTTGCATATAAATGCCCATATAGAGGCAAGTTTGAAATAAAAAGGCTCATAGAGAATCTCACGAGGATGAACACAAGAAATCTAAGGGTCTTAGCAAGTAAAAAAAGTTTTTAAATAAGAGAAATGGAAAGAAAGAGTCATACAAAGGTAGTAAGAGTCTTTACCATGAAAAAGATAATAACTTATCTATAAAATAAGAAGAAAACACATCAGAAAGTGATATTCATTTCATAATGAGGACAAGGAGACATTGTTCATGGCTCTTGGTGATGATGAAGGTGAATGTTCTTTAGGTAGAGATATATTTGGTAGAGATAGCTCAGAGGAATAATATGAAAAAGTTACTCTTGAAGACAAAGATCTTAATATCTTGGAAGAAATGAAGCTATTACAAGGCAAGAATAGAAATCAAGCTTCCTTGATAAAATCTTATGAGGATAAAATTGGACTCTTGGAATAAAGGTTGAGCAATGAAGTTGAGGAGCATGATTATATCACTAAACATCTTGAAACTTAGGTTTTTACCCTAGTTGAAGAGGTAAAAAGTAAGGATGCATAATGTGTTAAATACAAATCAGAGATGGAGTCTTTACAAAAAAGAAAAAAAAAACAAGTCATGATCAAGCTTGAAACATATCAAAACTTTGAGAAAAGTATAGTTGACCTTGATGACCTATTGAGTTTTCAAAAGACCTCAAATGACAAGTTAGGACTAAGGTTCCATGAACATGCCCAAAAGTATAAGAAGATTGAGAAGACAATGATGATGGATCAAATGACCAATCATGCTAGTAAATACAAAGAGAGTGTCATTATGAATAAGAAGAATCAAAACTTAAGATAAATGATAAATTAAAGAATGATAGTGTTGGGAGATTGAAAAATAATCCTATCAGATAACCAAATGCTATGAGCTATGCCAATTTTAATGGTCATTGTTACTCTTGTAATTAGTTTGGTCGTAGGTCAAGAGAGTGTATAAAACCCTCAAGGATTGAATTTTCATGTAATTATGAGCAAGTCCTATCTACCCACGTGGACAAGAAGATAAATAAGGTTCCTAAGTCAAAAGGAAAGAATGAAGTTAAGAAACTAGTCAAAGTCAATTTGATGATGAGGAAGGACTATAAATCAAATAAGAGCATGGAGATGCGGGATTCTCCTAAGTTTTGGGACCTTTATTCCCTCTATGACAAATTGGTGTCTCTACTTGTGCTTCTTAAGAGACATATTTTCATATGTAATATAAAGTGTATATGCCCTAAGTAATGAACTAAGAAAAGAGATATACAAAGTTATTGATTGGTCATTAAGACCAATGCTATTTTGGTATAGGATAAATGATCTTTTTTTGAAAATACCTATAAATATTTATAAGGTCATTATCTAAGGAGGAGAAACAAGTTCATGAGATTTATCCATAGGTTTGTAATGGAGAGCTTCAAAAGACTCATTCAGGGACGTTGGTCCTAAAAGCAATTTTTAGTCAAATTTTGATGCTTGGTCTGGAAGGCCTAATCATGAAGAATGAAGGCAAGGTTATTTTGGAGTATGTAGAGGATGTGTACAAGTGTATTCCATGGGTTTTCATGTATTGGATTGGTCAAAGATAGCATTAATGTCCATTTGTTCCATTTGACCATTTTGGTCAGTGTTCACTACCTAGGGAGTGTTAATCTTGTAAATTTGATGCTTTTGAGATTTAAGAATCTATCCAAGAGGTGAGGCCAATTGAATTTGATGTGTCTAGGTGAAATAAGTTCTATAGAGATGTCAAAAGGATACCATGGTCAATCTCAGGTGTCTTGGCATCATGATTATTATGTACATAGGGTCTGTAGGCACAAAATGATTGGTTCTAGGTGTTAAATGAATATTGATGAGTGTTCAAGATAAATTTGATGCATAAAAAGGTGTGTTAACCTCATTTAAATATGATCTATGTGGTTTTAGGGTTTTAATGTTTTTTAAGGCAAGATAAAGATTTTTTATTCTTCTTAGGTATCATAGTCTATGTATAAGGGCTAGAAGTTTAAAAACCATTTCATGGTTATATGGGTTCCCATAGGAACTAACCTAAAAAACTGGTCCAAAAGTGTGAATTTGTGAGCTCAAGGTGTGAGAAAAGTTTTAGAAGCTAGAATTGACCATAAGGTGGTAAATTGACCCTATTTGTTCTTAATTCCCTAGTTTTTACACCATGTGAGTTGGTGACCTTCCCAATGGAGTTGAGGATTAAGGCTTCTTAATCCATTTAAATGGCCAAAAGGGTTCTAAAAATGTGTTTTACAATCATCTAGAGGTGTGTAGTTTGTTCTATGGTTAAGGATTTGTGTAAATGGAGGGCTAATTGATAGGTCAATTTATGAAGGAGATATTATACAAATGAAGATTTAGATGATCATTATTAGAATTCATGAGGGGGAATATGAGTGTACTCTTGATATAAAATTACAATCCATGAAAGTGCATACATAGAAATTTATGGGCTCTAAAAGGTTCAAGTAGGGGTACTAGACCTCTAGGCATGACTAATGTAAAGAAATGATTTTTTTGGTCATTTTATCCAAAATAATAAGGTTTTTTTGTTCTCATATGATTTTATAAATCTATTTTTAATATCTTTCATGTTTTGAGAGTGGCTTGAACATCTATTGGTGATCATGGAGATGACTTGTGAAAGAAAATTTGAAGGTAATCATGAAATTTTGGCATGGTCGGAGATGGTCTAAAGGTGATAAAGGGGGTATTAAGGTTATGTAACTTAGGGGGAGTCACTCTTAGTGATTATTAAGGTGTGATCACTCCATTTTTCTTGATATTATGTGTTTCTTCTTCATATAGTAGGGCATGGTCAAAACGGTGTGTTATCAAATAGCAAGATTTGTAAAGATTTAGTAAGGAATGGTATGCATAGTGATAGGGGGAGTTTATATCATCTATTATAGGAATTTACTTTGTGACATTGTCTTTGAAAACATTTTTAAATTTTTTATGTCCTCAGTATCAGTAGGTAAGCTCACTTTGTCATTGTGTCAAAAGGGGAGAAAGTGTTTGTAGATGAATAAGGAGTGTGTGGATAGATTTGTATTGGTATTAACATCAATGATAAAGGGGGATATTATTTAGGTGTTTTAAATAATGTTTAAAATGTGTCCAAGAGTTTTCATTAGGTGTTAAGTTTTCTAGATAGTTAATAACAAAGTGTGTTTCATTAGTCATGTATGGATCTTCAATGTTTGGTTGGATAGGCAGGTTGATGGATGTGTTTAATGATGTGATCATGTTGCAAAGGTACTATGGGGTATAAAGAGTTATTCAAGTCAGTATGTAAGTTATATGTTTCCATTCAAATCATCCTTGTGGTTATTATGGTCATCTAGGCCTAGTTGGTCTTTTGACAAATCAGATCAAGTGAGCAGATTGATGACATTAGCATTCATACATGTGGAAATGTCAAAAGGAGTTAGTGACATGGATCTAATAATTTTTATGCCAAGATCATATATTTAAGTTTTAGGTCATGAATATGTGTTTATAAAAATATATAATGTTTAAAATTTGGCTTCCTAGGCATAGTTCTCTATTTTCCATACTTAGCCAAATTTGCATTAAAAAGTGATCGTTGGAATTTAAATATTTGAATTTACAAAGGAAAACTAGTCCTCACTATTTTGGCTATAAATTTTTATTTTGAATGAATTTGATGGTGGTATAAAAATCAAATTGGAATATAATTTTAAGGGAAATCTAATAAAAATAATTTAGAGGTTTGACTAGTAATACACCTACATTTATTATGGTCTAAAGTTGATTGAGGGTTTCAGTATATTATCCAAATGACCCAAGAAGGATATTTGAGTTTTTATTGATAGTGTTTGGATGTTTCAAGGTCAATTATCCATTGGATATTTTTTTTAAATCCCTGAGGTTCATCTATATATATTTTGGAGGTTTGACCAATACATATTCTATATCAACAAATGCTCACAAGTTGACTATTTGTTCATTCATTCATGGTGTTTTCATGAGGAAGGATTGAGACAGTGATAAGGGTTGAAGATAGGTGTTAGGTAATATTTATCCATTAGATTGAAAGGTAATCAAAGTTTTGAAGCTATTGATATCATAGGTACTATGTGGGTGCTTAACATCTAGGACAAGTTGGTGCTTGTTCATGTTTAGGGGTGGGTGCTCCTTGTTAAGTGGGTAATTCCCTAAAAGGTCTTATGTTTGTGATCATATTATAAGACAAGTATTCCATGTGTTTATAGGATTGATAATGGGTTTTATCCCCCATGAGGGTTTTTAACATAATTCATGTGTTGGGTGCTTGATCTTGCATTATCTTTCTTATTCATTGGTATGGATGACTTGTATTCTTTATGAATGCTTGTGATGATTAATTTAGGGTTTTAAAGGATTAAATTTTAAGTTTGGATTATCTTGTATCACTTATTCACCCTCCCCATCTTAGTGATTATACCTCTAATAGATAGTCATAATGGGATGTTTGATGTTGGATGATACTACATACAAAGTTACCATATTGGGATGTATGAAGGAAGATTCATGAAGTATGCGACACTACTAGATTTCTTCACCATTTCTTGTATCATAAAAGCATAAAAACTTGTTAGCACTTAGGGTAGACACAAGGTGTGTAATGACTCTGATGACATAAGATTAGGTGATATATCTTCTCATAATAGTATTTGTCCACTTTAGATGAACTTTTAATGGTGTTTTATTTTTTACTTCCATGATAGCCAAAGGTGGTAATTCAAATGTTTTTTTTTGTATCCCTATGTGTGCTATGAGGCATCTATGAAGCAGTACAAGAGTGAACAAACTAAACAAAAGATCGAGAAAGAAGAAAAAATTTACTTAAATCTATTTCTAGTGGGTTTTGGTACCATTTTATGTAAATAATTGTATTCTTAAAATGTATTCAGACATACATAAGATCCTACTACCTTACTGACTAGTGCAACAACCCTACTTGGTTAGACAAAGAAACACATAAATTTTTTTTAATAACACATAAATAGAAATAGATTAAATTTTGAGAGTATATTAGATATCATAAGATTATTCATGATAAATCATGATAATAATTCATATCCAACATAAATTATGAATCTCTAATATCATGAGAGTATGACAAACTCAAAATAGAAAGTAATTATAATAATTTAAACTCAACTAACCTAAATACATAATCACCAATGTAAATGTATATCAATATATAATTATAACTCTTCATGAGCATTTACAATAAAAATTAAAATATAATACAATGTACAAATAATATACTTGGCTCCATATAGCATAGTTCCTGAACTTCAAGTATCTGTGGTAATATCAAGTGTCATCTCGATAAGTAGTACTATTATGGGGAGGGTCTAAGAAATTTTAAACACCAACCATGGACCAATGATACCCTAAAATAATCCCATCAAGGAATGGCCCTCCCTTCATAGACGAGTAGATAGTGATGGTGTGGGAATCCATAGAGACAAACAAGTACACATGTGCAATATGATTCCAAACTAAACATGAAGTGTATCATAGAAATACATTCTATTACAAGATATTGCACAAAAATATGAATCACACTCATATATTGATAATATATCACTAAAAATACTTTATCCCAAATATTTATAAATCATAAATAATAATGATCCAAATTAATAAATTTCATACACACCACTTGATCAGACTGCCTTCATCTATCATTATGAGACTAGTAAGCTAGTGAAGTCCATCTCACTCCTTACTCCATATCAATAATGCAGATTAATCAAATACAATTCAAACACAAGATTCATTTAACTTACATCCTACTTAGTAAATACATTATATAATATGTTATACATAGGAGTAACCAAAACATGTATTTATTCTATCAAATGCAAGGATAAATATTACATTAATTCTATCCCATACAATAAATAATGACTATAATCTATACCACTTAGGTAAAATATACTTAACTATATATTTTAGCTACCAAAATTTATTTCCAAACATACTACACCAATGATAACCCATATTACCATAGTCTAGTATTCTAAGACATAACCACTAGCTTTTCTGAAAATAGTCATATAAAGTAGTCTTAAAACCATATAAACATAATAAAATATACAAATAACTATATATAATAAAATAATTCATATTTCTCACCTAACATAATAGCATACCAATACAACATTCATTAAACTCAAAAATATTGCATGCAAGCATATACAAATTCTTGCCAACTATTATAAAACACACCTTTTACAACAATAAGTAGCATGTATACCATAAATCAATCAAATGCAGATATGATTTTGGGAAAAATAATTATGATATGTACCATCCAAGTACAACATACATTTATATTGTAGTACTCTATGATATCTCATACTATCATAGGTTACCAAATATATAATAACATAAAATCCAAACTCATGATTTCAAGAATTAAGTGACACACATACATGATAGCAATTAAGAAAGAATAGAGTTATACCACTTGGGCATACCCTGAGTCTAAACTACATACTAGCATTCAAGGAAATATAACAAATTAGCACACATCACAATGCATCTTTATATGTTAAATATAGCCAAGCATTTATACATATTATCATTACTATAATATGTACCACTCACAAGTATACAATACTAAATTTCATATAACTAACAATTGATCAAACATTAGAAAAAAATAGAGAATTCATAAACCCATTATATCTTCCCTTGACATCTCGTTCTATTTACTATTAGATTATTTTAGTAAGGTTATACTTTTTTTGGTCTTTCATGAACTTAATGACTATTTAACCTTAGGTATAATTGCTATATAAGAGTACTTATTCATCATGCGGGTACCTAAAAGTATATACTCCAATGGTATATAAACATGATATCAAGGTTAACTTATATGCCCTAATTTAGAACCCCCCGTGTTTCCAATAATTCCTAAGAACTTTCATATTCACAAAATATACATATGTGGATGATATTGTAAAATTTTCAAAATAAAACTATTCATAGATAATTATTTCTAACTGGATAGATTTCATCCCGATATTCTTAGGTGTGTATAGCTCTGCACACAAGTTCTAAAGACCACTTAGTTTGCACTTCAGGGTTCACATACAAGTATTCAAAAAAATCTAAATTTATTTAATATTATGATACATAAAGTTTCATCAAATATATAGATGAATAAATCACTCAAGACTTGACAATAAAGCTATGACATAGGCCCACATCCAAACACATTTATATTCTTATCTAACTATGAAAATGCCTTTGTACATATTATACCCTAAATATATGATCATAATAAATAATACACAAACTGATACTCTCAATAATATTTTTGTAACCCATACTATATACTTAAATCAATATCTCAAATATGTTTATCTTTAAAATAATCATCAAGGTAAAAATGTTAAATTTGCCCCAAAATATAACCAATGATGATTTGGATGTTTAAAAATGCCTTTTATAACCCCTTAATTCTCTCAAGCACATGTAAATATTTTGACATTGTTCTAATTCCACCCATGGAATTATAACCATACGTATACACCTCTATGGAATATATATAATATATATTAACTCCTATAGACATACATAAACATTATAACTAATATAAATTAAATTATCAAAGTAAGGTGCGAATCCATTGGGTAGTTCATAACGCATCCTCCTATTATACTTCAATGTAAAAATGCTAGTTGGAATTACCCCTATCCCTTACCTATTAAACTAATAACCAAATATCATGGTTTATAACATTATAGTTTATAATATTTAAATAATGGTCGTACGTATCCATTATTATAAATATATGTTATTAAATTTTGAGCCATTAACCGCTTACCCGATCCCTTACACATTAACGACTATGAATGAATGGCACAATAGTGGGTTATTATAAATATTTAGTTATGATACATATTAACTATGGTTTTGATATTAAGCTAATATGTACTTCCAAAATAATGAAACCACATGCATCCTCTAGACACATAAACAATGATTTACCAAACCAAACACATATACAATGATGCCTTATTGCCTAAGGTAAGATTAAATATCAAATTTTAAAATTTAGAGTGTGGATCATGTAAAGCAAGTCATCCAAATTATTGGATAGATATTAGATAAAGAGCACAATGGGTCCAAGCCCTAAAACAATCACATAAGCAAATTTCAAGGAAATTTTAAATCATAACAAATTATATTGGTTTGTATCAATCACACCCACCTCCCACTAAATTACTAATATTTTTCATGCATTAACAAGGTTACCAAAATATGTAGCATCATAGATGGATTAACCTAGTCTATCATTCTCCCAAACTTAATAAAGGAGCCAAGATGATATTGCTACCTATCTTAAAATAGAGAAGGGTTAAGCTCAAGATGCAGCAAATAACTATATATGCATACCCAAAATAGGACTAAACAAGTAAATATAAATTATATAATCCACTTCAACTAAATTATTAGAATCATTTCATGCAACCAAAGAAACGGATGGTATGCCCTTCAAACTTGTATTAAGACAACCTTACCATCCATCCACTTAAAAAAATAAAATAGTGGTGGTGTAAAAATAGGTAGAGGTGGAATAAGCACTATATCTGTAAAAACAAAATTATTAAAACACATATATAAAGGGATGAGATGATGGTTTACATAAAATCAACCATATAATGAACTTTTCCCTTTAAAAAATATCAGCACAATCTTCATGGCATGCGAACCCAAAAGGTAAGAGTTCTCCATAATCTATGGAATTTTACATGTGTGTGTGTGTGTGTGTGCGCTTGTGTGTGTGTGTGTGTGTGTGTGTGTGTGTGTGTGTGTGTGTGTGTGTGTGTGTGTGTGTGTGTGTGTGTGTGTGTGTGTGTGTGTGTGTGTGTGTGTGTGTGTGTGTGTGTGTGTGTGTGTGTGTGTGTGTGTGTGTGTGTGTGTGTGTCACCTTATACTCAAACATAGATCTATGACTTATTTGCACTTAATACAGAATAACCATTAAATTTTTTATTCTCATTTACACAAACAGATATAAGAATCATTACTCAAACTCAAACTGTATGCTATATATACAAAAACATCATGCTCTAATCACTATATATCTAAACTAGATCCCTATATATAGCTATATCATTGTATTTATATGATAGGATGGATTATGGAGGAAATATTTTGTCTAATAGTCTTTCTAATATTATCTTACAAATCATTTCATTAAATTACATAATTATATAATCCCTCAGTATTAATAAATCACTATTTAATCTCATGGCTTAGCATCATTGTTTAAATCACTATATAGTAATGATTATTCATAAATCACACAAAACTAACCTACATTGCCTACCTCATGAGAGCTCCCACTTAGAGCCATTTAGTTATGAGAATTTTCCTTTCTTCACTTGGCTCTTCCTTCTTCAACATGCTCCACTATCTCCTCTCTTCCTTTCCTAGAGATCTTCTTATAAAACATGGTGTGTGTGTGTGTGTGTGTGTGTGTGTGTGTGTGTGTGTATATATAGTATAATGTTCTTTTTTTTACTAATTTCAATTTTACTACTTTTTCCCTTAATGGAAGTTCCCAGATTAGCAATGATTTATTTCTTTTTTCAAGATAATTCTCTTTTTTCTTTTTTATTTTAATATTAAATGCCCAATTTCATAGTTTAATTAAACCAGATTAGAAATTAACTATATTTAAACAATTTAATGATAAATTAAAAATTTCATGAATAACTCATATTTTAAATTCACCTTTGCTAAATTTAGTCCTACCATTATTAATGCCATAACATGCTAGACACACAAAGGGATTTACCTATATAATTTCACCTACTCAGGTAAATCACAAAAAACAACACTTTAAATAAGCACAAAACACCCATAAGCAATTAAATGCATTTTTACCATGACTAACTACTATGTTTATAAGGTTTTGCCATCTCTCTATAGACCTTTGATGTCTCCATCTATGTCAACCTCTTCGATGATGATCTCCCTCTATTACGTTTAAAGGATAAATTCTCTTGCATCCACCTCACAACATGTAGGTAATTAGATCATATCACATGATAAACATGAAGTAATAATATAACTGAAACAATACATTAATATGATCTGAACATAAACACATATATTAATCCAACTCATAATAAGTAATTATGTATTATCATCTAACTAAGAAAATTTTTACTATCCCATAATAACATAAATCTCAAGATTAGTCAAAAATATAACCACATCTAATTTTGTTAGCTACAGATATCCATGGGTAATCTAGCAGGTTTGCCTGGTGAGGAATCATGATGTAACAAGTAGATTCATAAATCCTGACAT
This sequence comes from Torreya grandis, assembly GCA_037957365.1. Classification (NCBI taxonomy): domain Eukaryota; kingdom Viridiplantae; phylum Streptophyta; class Pinopsida; order Cupressales; family Taxaceae; genus Torreya; species Torreya grandis. The sequence goes on from JARHVA010003736.1 coordinate 217,986, forward strand.
TGGTCTAAACATCTTGAAAATCCCTCTATTATGTAAAATTGGTCTCCAATATTCACATACATATAAAGTCCATTTTAAAATTTATTAAGTGGAGATTTTAAGGGATTAAAACATGTAATATTCACCTTAAAAATCTCACAGCATGCAAAAAGCACCTCAAAATCTTGCAACATACAAAAGGAACCCATTAATACTCACCAAAATCTCTCTAAGTGGTTTTTAAGTTATAAACCATGTTTTTCCCACCTAAAAAACCCTCTCCATGTTTTATTTCCCTTCTAGGCCCACATATCTTTTTCACTTCCATGTAATAACATAAAATGAGTTTTAAAAAATAAAACACTTCTCAAAAGTCTATTCCCATGTGGTATTTGAGTTTTTAAATGGCCATTTTAAATCCCACCCATAGTTTTATTTTTTTTTAAAAACCATTTCATGGTATTCTCCATTTTAAGTCTTTTCAATAGTGGTATAGACTCATAACTTGTGGTATTTGGTGAGTTGAGAGTGGTTTTATATAAAAATTTATGGTATTGGATTTTGAAGAATGGTTTTATCATTAATTCATGATTTTTTCCCATTATAAGACTTTTCAAAAGTAGTTTCACATCTAAATAAATGGTATTTGGAAATGAGGATGGTTTCAAGATTAATTTAAAGTCTTAAAAAATGGTTTTGAAGGTGATATGTGATATTGATGACATGAATTAGTGTAAAGGAAGTTTTGGTAGTCTTTCCTACCTTCCAAATGCTTTTTCAATCCTCCATGTGGAATTCTAATACATGTAAACTATTTTTGATATGTAATATGTGGTCTTGGAATATATAAAAGTTGGTATTGAACATAAACATGGTATTGAAGTGAAAAATTAAGTTCAAATCCTTTATTGTGGTCTTCATGTTCTTCGTTTGTAAGCTATGGAATTCATAGGTTCATTTTGTATGTGAGAAACATCTCCCAAGCCCATAAACCTTTGAATATCTATTTCAAGACTTCTACATACCACTCAAGGTTCATAAAGTTTGTTTTATTCCTTCATTACATGCAACTATTTAAAAAGTCTTTGAATGTGATTTTGAGGATAGTTAATAGTTTTCATAGCATAAATTATTCTCAAATCATCTTATGTATGCCCCAGATACATTATTTACATGTCAACAAATCTGAATAATCATATAGAGTGGTTTCTCTTATTTCTTTCATGACTCACTCATCCTTAGAGGCTTCACACTTTTTTGAGAAGTTATTGATGGCCTTGGATTATTAAACAAGAAAGAATTTGCATGCAAGAAATTTATAGACACATTCATAGTGATTTTAAATGTGATATCATGTTCCTCTTCTTCAAAATCTTCTCACAGGTTCAAGACAACTATTGTATACACCAAGAGTGCAAATATCAAAATCTTGAGTTAGAGAAGGTGTCTTGAAATTTTTAGATAGACAATAAAATATTCTCATGCATTCCCTCAATTAAAAAAGACAATCATGAAAAGTAATCAAATTAAGTGATCTAGTCAGATAGTGCATGTGCATTTATTATAATGGTGAACTAGCTACCATTTGGCCAAATCAGAATGTGTAAATGCATGTTTCATATTGGTTACAAAGATTTTTCAAGTTGTTCAATGATTTAGACTATGTAGAATCAAAACATCACAAAATGAAGAATCAAAGTTGTTTCAACAGTAGAGCAGATTCCTACATAATATAAGGACTTATCTTATTCTCATAACCACTCAAAGTCACTTTTTGTCATTTTCAAATTTCTATTTTTTCATTGCACTTTTTGTAATAACTTAAAAAGGTTGTGTTTTACATTTTTAAAGTCATCTGAGATAAAGTAACTATAGAATAGAAACCTTTTACCATAAAGGTAGTTAAAAATGGTTATGGACATGGTTATGGGTAATTACATCTATTATAACTTGTAAATTGGAGCTTGTAGCTCATTTGTGAAGTTTGCTTCAGTTGGGCTTAGGTTGGCTTTATGATAGTAGAAGTTTTGCAAGTGAAAGGAATTTGTATGTATAGTCCCATGAAGAATCAATAAATAAATAATTTTTAGGATTTTATTCTATGAGATTTTTTTAATGATGATATGCATGAGTATGTCATTTCACTTTGATTCTAGTTATTTCATTTTTCTAAAATTTTATTGTTATATAGTCAATGAATGTGAAGTTCTTAAGTGTGGAAAGTTCTATTGAATCTACATTAGGAATTTTGCCATTGGGAATCCTTGGTGAAATTAAGAATAGGATCTTATACATGTTTTTATAGGGAAATACAAGGTTGTTGAAAATCTTTCTTTATAAGGATGTCCAATATCTTTGGTGTTTAAATCATCTTCCTATGTTTAGTATATGTATTTATCATCTTATTTTCATGAAAAAGGCTTATTCTACTACACCTCAAATATTATACCTGGATTCATTTTAAGAAGCCATATCCCAAACCCCTTTAGGTTCATGTAGGCAGATCTGATTCGTACCTTGGTAAATTAGCATGTCCAAAATGCTCTTTAAATTTCCATTCCACCACATAGATTTAGGTACCAAATAGATTACACATTTATTTTGACATATACACCATCACTTACAAACAAGGTATTTTCAAGCCAAATAAGGTATTTCTAAGCCAATAGTTATTCTTTAGTGTGGATCAATTGAAAGAACATTTATTATTATTATATATTTATACATTGATCGATAGACCTAATAAATTGATAGAAAATTTATTATTATCATTATGTGTGTGTGTGTGTGTGTGTGTGTGTGTGTGTGTGTGTGTGTGTGTGTGTCTATATGTATATGTATGTGTTTCTACGCTAGATCGCTTTCTACATTCAAAGAAGAAAATGAGAAACTAAAAGAATGGTCAAGGTTAGATGTACCTGGATATGGTCGTGCGCACCGAAATCAGACGTTGGAAGGTAATCCTCTTTGGCTGTGGAGGAATGACACCTGAAAAGAAGAAAAGACTGAAACACAAAAAATGTTAGACGAGGAGATGGTGGGCTGTCAAGCAAACACTTGATCCCTGAAGTACGAAGACTTCCTTAAGGGATATCAACCCACTGATTAAAAATAGAATATTGGACAGAAAAAGAAATAATGAAAGACAAAATGAAAGAAATAAAGATAAAAAACAAAAATGCGTACCTGATATGCATCAAATTGCTCTGCACAGTCGATGGTGTCGGTCTCTATGCTGGCGTCGGTCAGGGAAGGGTGCCGATGTCGGTTAAAGTGCCAGCGTCGGTCGGGGTAATGATCGGCGTCAGTCGGGGAAACAGTTTTGGACAGGGTCTGGTCAGGTCTGGACAGGTCCTTAGGATTTGCAGAAAGGTCAGATGTTTTTGTCTAAGGATTTGGGAAGCCAGTTTAGGAGTCAGAGGGATTTGTTTGAGGGTTTGTATAGGGATCTGGGCAGAGTTACAGACTATATTTTCAGACAGGGTGGATAGAGGTGATACGGGTGGAAATAAGGTCGGGGTTATGGTCTAACTAAGTCGGGGTGGTAATGTCAATTAAAAACAGTAACCAAGAAAAAAATAAAAACATAGAGCAAAGCTTACCTGTTATATGCTGAAGATAAAAGTCAGAGACATGATTGATGTTGTTGCTATGTTGAAGAAGTTTGATGTAGCAGATCGATGCAGAGTCCTTATACTGGAGAGAGAGAACACGAGAGATGATTGCAGATGACTGGATGCCAAAAAATTGGTGATCGTTGTTGCGGGTTTAGCTGATCATTTGGGTGTGGTGTTTGGATCCAAGAAACATTTTGATGCCGCAGGTCCAATAATCGATTGCCAAACTGATTGGCAACTGAATAACGAATAACAGATTGAGAAATGAATTAATAGACATAGTTTGAGGTTGACCGATGCCAGTAGGACTGTCGACGTTGGCCAAAAAGGTGACCGACGTCGGTGACGTTGATCGAGTAGTGACTGGTGTCGGTAGATGCAGAATGGGGACAGAGGCTAATTTTAGCCTTCTACTCATTCTTACATGCTGCCAGGGTCAAGGCTTGTGGGAAAATGGTCGACAAGGGTTAAGGGGAGGACGACAAGGGTTAGACACAATTCTGGTGTCTACATTTGCCCCTTTTTGTCTTGTTGGTTGTTTTGGATGAACTGCAAGACAAAAACAAGAGGTGGTTGCCCCAGGTGTGGGATAAGGTCAATTCTATCTTTTTAGTTGTTCAAATGAACTACAAGACAAAAATAGGAGGTGGATTTCCCTGATTATGGATGAGGTATTCCCCCTCAAAGTAGGAGTCGAGGGAAGGGAACTGGGAATCGGGTGCTAATTTGACAAAGAGTGGATGAAAAAAGGGGGTGAGGCTGAATGCTGCAAAAGTCATGATTGCGCGCATACCACTTCACGAGATGGTCAGGTCAAAGTGTCACAAGTCAAGGGTCAAAGAGTGCCAAAATTGAAATAACTAGGCCCTAGCATTTAGTTGTCTGCTGATCGGGTTATTCAATCGAAGCTAAAGCTCCAAATGGTCATCATGTTCCAGGTATCCCAAGCTCAGGAAGTGCTCCCAGAAACATGAAAAAGTCACAAGTAGTGGGGAGCAACCGGCTTGCGATCCTATACTTGTGAGGGTCAAAAAAAAAGTCTGCGCACAATTTTGCTAACTAGTCATGAGATAGCATACATGCAAAAACAACCAAGATAACATTGTCCTGGAAGTGGTCGAAGTCGGAGGAGATAGGCATGATCTCCAATGGTCATTGGTCGATGTGGGTGAATGGACGAAAGGATGTGGCGAAGCTAACCTCAGAAGACATTATGTGATCTGAGTGTTGCCTACATAGCCCTTATGGAAGGGCCTCAGGCCAATGTAGTTCTCCCTAGAAGGGAGGAAGGGTTAAAGGGATGGAATTGGTCTTGGTCGAGGGCAAGGTCATGGTCAAAAGGAGGAAAGAAGGTTTGTCCATCAGAGAGATGAACAAATGAGGGTGGTCGTGCTAACCCTAGAGGATGTATTAGTTGGGTCATGTGTCAAAATGATGAGGAGAAAAAGATGTTACAGCCTTTTTCAAATGGTGTATTCTGTAACATTGGTGGAGGGGTCTTTCATCCCTAGCAATTTTCCATATTCGTGATGGATGTATGCTAAAAATGAATTGAGGTCTATTTATGCGTCAACAAGTATTGGTTTATGCTTAACATAAATTGTGTCTGGTCGATAGTTTCCATGTGTATTGGTGTCCATAGAAACTAGTGTGAATAGGCTATGGGAGTGGTCTAAAAAGAGAGTTGAGTTGAGTTGATTAGGTGTGACAAGTGATGAAGTTGAATGTGACCAAAGTGTAGAAGAAGTGAAAGGCATATTGCTCTTTCATTGACAAGGACCAAAATGACAGCATAGATAGGGGTGATGAGAACCAAGAGCCCCATTCATGCATGACGTCGTTGACCAGATGTTGTGTTAGAACGGTAATCGAATCACTTTGACATTAAAGTGAGCTCGAAGTCCCTTGAGCAGGTGCTAGGAGGAGGAAATAGGGTAACCCATTTTAAGAGCAGAGATAACTTTGCCCCTTTTTATAAGAGACCCTGAGACAACTATAAGTCAAGTCCATGACTCATTTTTTTTTTTTAGGGTGCAGACTGATCAATGCGGGAAGTCTGCATAGAGATGTCATTTGCTTGGTGGTCAGTTGTGAAGCTGATCAATGCGGGAAGCTTCTAAGATAGTGTTGTTTATTGCCAGAGTTAGTCATAGCCATCCTTCGAGGGAGTGGTCTAGAATTTTGTTTAATATAAGGGCTTTTGAATAGCTGTCCTTCGAGGGAGCAGTCTATTAATTATAGCAAATGATAGTACAGTTGTCCTTCGAGGGAGCAGTCTGCATTTTTAATTTGTGATTGATATGGTGACCGTGGATATTTTGACATCTTGATTTGTTTTGACAGAAATGTGAGTCATGGACAAGACTATAGAAGGTCAAGGGCTCCCTTTTATTAGGACAAAGCATCCATACATCATAAAAGGTTTATAGAGGAAATTGTTAAGAGGAATAGGGATGAAAGGAATTAGGACTAAGAGGATGGGGATTGCTCAAGGGACGAGCTCAAGTTAAGTGTCAAGTAGATGAATACTCGACTAGCAGTAGAACGGTCACAGATGCAATGCATTAAGAGGCTCAGGTTCTGGTCGTCCATCAAGAGAGGACAGACAATAAGTCCCTGATCCATACTTGTGCATGATAATGAAAGGTTCGAGCCAATTAGGAGCAAACTTGCCTCGTTTACTTCACTCCATATTGGTCACGTGTTGATTCTCTTTGAGGATGAGGTCTCCGATGTTGAAATCTCATTCTCGCAGATTTTTGTCATAGGCTCGCTTGATGCGATGTTGATAGACATGGAGATGATTAAGGGCAGCAAGACGGCACTCGTCAAGTAAATCAAGTTGAGCTAAGCGATCTTGATGAAAGTCATCGTTGGAAAGGATGTCATGTAGAGAAATGCAGAGAGACGGGATTTGTACTTTGAGAGGTAGGACAACCTCTATTTCATACATGAGAGAGAAAGGGGTAGCACCTGTAGAGGTTCAGATGCTAGTGCGGTAGGCCCACAAAGCGAAGGGAATGTGAATGTGCCAGTCCCTTCCTATGTCACTGACCACCTTCATGAGAATTTTAGTGAGAATTTTGTTGGAAGCCTCGGCCTGCCCATTTACTTGTGGGTAGTAAGGCGAAGAGAAACCGAGTTTGATGCCAAATGAGTCACATAGCTTTTGGATAGTCTTGTTTTTGAAGGACTTGCCATTATCGGTGATGATCTTATGAGGGACACCGAAATGATAGATGATGTGGGTGCTGTTGAAGTTGATGATCTTGTCAGATTTTGTGGAGACAAGAGGAATGGCTTCCACCCACTTGGTGAAATATTCAGTGGCTGTGATGATGGATTGATGATGAAGAGATGAATGAGGGTTAATCTCACCGATGAGATCTAAGCCCCACTGAGAAAAAGGCCAAAAATCTTGAGCAATTTGTAAGGTGTGACTGGGGAGATGAAGCAAGTTAGAGTGCTGCTGACACTTGATGCAACGCCGAACATAGTCGCTACAGTCTTGATGAAGGGTAGGCCAATAATAGCCTAGACGAAGGATGCGCTTGGCAACTAAATTCTCACTGAAATTTATGCCACAAATCCTGTCATGGACTTGCTTAATGGCCTGAGATGCTTCAGTGGATATGAGACAGCAAAGAAGGAGGCCATTGAAGCCTCACTTATAGAGAAGACCCCCTAACATGGTATAGTGAGCGGTACGCTTGATAAAAGCTCGTCGTGCATTACTAGAGAGATTGGGAGGAATGACAGAAAAAGATAAGAAATCCACAAGTTGTTTATACCAAGAATCTTATGGGCTAGGGTCTATAGTGTTGACATGATTAATGTGAGGAGAGATATAGGAAGGCAACGACACATGGTGCACCGTGACAAAAAGTCTGGATGCAGATGAGGAAGATGGGATATGCGAAGCGAGAGAAGCCATGGTGTCAGCAAACTTATTCATGGATCGAGGAACAGTCTGTAGGAGGTAATGGTCAAAAGATGCAAGGAGAATGTCAGCACAGTTTTTGTACCTTTGCAAATTTTCATTTTTACAGAGGTATGAACCGTTGACTTGATTGACGATGAGCTGCGAGTCACCGAAGATGTTGATGGACTTGATGTTGAGAGAGAGGGTGGTTTGAAGTCCCAAAATTAAGGCCTCATACTCAGCCATATTATTGGTACAATCAAAGTCGAGCTTAAAAGATAAAGGCATGGGCTCCCCTTCGAGTGGGATGAGAATGACCCCAACACCCCCACTGAGTTGACATTTGGAGCCATCAAAGAACATAGTCATCTGATAGACGGTGTCATCGGTGGAAAGCGCAGTGATAGATTCGTCAGGAAACTCACACTGTGAAGGTTGATTGTCAAGAAGAGGGGCGTCTACTAGTTGATCAGCGATGGTTTGCCCCTTGATAGATTTATGCTAGATGAATTCGAGGTCGAACTCAGCAAGCAGCATGAGCCACCGAGCCATACGTTGATTCTGATATGGCTTGGAGTGCATATACTTGAGAGGGTCGGTGTGGGTGATGATAAAGGTCTTGTGATTAAGAAGATAATAGTGAAGCTTGGTAGCAGCAAAGACTAATGCCAAACAGAGCTTCTTGATATGAGTATACCGAGTTTCATAGTCGACCAGTGTTTGGCTGATATAATAGACCGCTTGCTCACGGTGATGCTCGTCTCGGTGCGCGATCATGGCACCTAACGAATGATTAGTGGCTGAGATATAAAGGTAGAAGGGTTGGTCATCTTTAGGTGGAATGAGGACTGGTGGAGAGACCAGATAGCGTTTAAGGGCTTCAAAAGCCTCTTGATAGTCTTTATCCCATGTAAAGGAGACATCCTTCTTAAGGAGATGATGAAAAGGTTAGCAGTGGTCAGAAAGCTGCGAGATGAAACGGCGAATGGACTAGAGCTTCCCTTGCAAATTGCGAAGTTGCCTGCGATTGGTTGGGGGTGGCATTTCAAGGATAGAGCGAATCTTGGTGGGATCTATCTTGATGCCACAGAAAGAAATGATGAAGCCGAGAAGCTTGCTAGAGAGGACCCCAAAGACACATTTCTTGGGATTAAGACGAACATTGTATTGAAGAAGGCGAGAGAAGATGATCTTGAGAATGGTCAGATGGTCACGGAAAAGCTTGGACTTGCTGAGCAGGTCATCCACATAGCCCTCCATGATTTTGTGGAGGAGATCATGGAAAATGTAGGTCATGGCACGCTGATAAGTGGCACCTACATTCTTTAAGCCGAAAGGCATGACTCGATAGCAAAAAGTTCCCCATGGGGTAATAAAAGTGGTCTTGTGCTGATCTTCCAGAGCAATCAGGATTTGATTGTATCCTGAAAACCCGTCCATGAGAGATAGCATCTCATGGCCGGCCATAAGATCAACAAGCTGGTCAATGTTGGGAAGAGGAAAGTCATCTTTAGGATAGGCTAAGTTAAGGTCACGATAGTCTGTGTAGATCCGGATCCCCCCAGTCACCTTGGTGACTGGGAGGATGTTAGAGACCCACTGTGGATAATCGATGGGCTGGATGAAGGAGACAGAAAGGAGGTGCTGAAGCTCCTCTTTGACAAGGAGGGCAATGTGAGGATGCATCTTTCAAAGCTTTTGCCTAACAGGTTTAGCCTCTAGTTTGGTGACAATGTTATGGGTAGCGATGGTGGGGTCGATGCCAGGCATGTCACTGTAAGTCCAGGCAAAGGCCTTGCTATGGTCGGATAGGAACTGGATATAGTCAAGCTGCTCCTGAGCATCTAAAGATTGGCCAATCTTTAAGACATAAGGAACATCAAAAGAAGGAAGGTTGATGTCAATGGTTGATTCATTTAACATAACCTGGGTTTCAAAAGGGAGGGAGCGCTGGATGAAAGAATCGTCAGCACCCATGTAAGAAAGAATGGCTTCATCGTCAATGCAATGGACAGTGTGAATGGTTGCCGACTCATCTTCTATCATACTGGGAAAAATGAGAGGGAGAGACTTGGGCACCCCATTTAGCTGATAAATCAAGGGTTCTAGGCGGATGGTGTTTATGCAAAAAAAAAACTAGGAGGAATGGAAACCACTGACTCCGTAGGTGAAGGGGGAAGAATGGGTGAGTGTAGAGGAGATTGGTCAATGGTTGGTTCGGGACAAAGGTCTACAGGGTCTTGAGTGGGGTTGTGATATCCCAGGCCATACCATTTCTTGGCATCGTCATCGTTGAGCGGCTCAATAGGCTGATGGGAGCCCTGTTCATAGCGTCTGAAACCAAAACCCTTCCATGCACACCTATAAAGGTAAGTGTGTGCAAAGGCGGGGTTGCCAAGAAACGAGAAGTCTGATGTGAAAGGTTGGGGTGAAGAAAGAGGATTTCCATCAGTAGGAGCTTGATTGAGCCCCCCATAGACAAGGTTGGTTCGGAGGTGAGGAGGACCATAAGGCACGATCATCCCGATCCGATGGTCGTAACTGGGGCTGTGATGAAGGTGTCCATACTCTTGCGGAGTTTGAAACATGTCTAAGGTCAGCAAGCGATACTCCCCCAATGAAAGTCTTTGGAAGATGTCTTCCATGGGGTCTGTGGTCATCGCTTGAAGGGGAGGTGTGAGGGTAACCGCCTGTTGCGAACTGGTTGAAGCTTCCGTAGATGGAGGCGGTGCCGAGATTAATGGCTTGATAGGAATGAGGACATCATTTGGATGGTAGGTGGTGTTACAAGTTTTGAAGGGTGAAGGGTCAGCGGGAATGGTGTGGACTTGTCTGTCGTGCTCAAATTTCACACAACGGTGCAGGGTGGAGGGGACACAGGCCATGGCACGGATCCAGGGTTGGCCTAGCAAGATGTTGTATTGAAACTCTCCTTTGATGATATAGAAGAGCTTCAAAACTGTGCATGGACCAATGTGGATGTGAAGGATGACTGTGCCAATGGTCGTGGCAGTGGTGTCATTAAAGGAGCGCAAGATTGCGTCAGTTTTGGAGACGCAATTCTTGGGAAGAGCCAACTGATCAAAGGCATGGGTGGAAATAATGTTGATGCTGGTGCCTCTGTCGATCATAACGCGTTTAATGGGTGTCTGATCAACATAGGCAGTGATGAAGAGGGTGGCATCCTGATCTTCCGTGTTGGATGTGGGAATCTCAGAATCACTGAATGTGATGGAGGCAACAGGGGCTAAGGAGTGGACAAGGGCAGCAAGTGGTTGGGGGTCCTCGAGTTGGACCTCTGCTACCTGCAGGGATTGGATGAGGGCTTGACGATGTTGAGGCAAGGTTTGGATGAGGTCATAGAGGGACATCTTCACGGGCATCTGGTGAAGCTGTTTCAACATGGAGTCGTGTATTGGTCTGGAAGAGAAAGAAGAAGAGGGTTGAGGTGCGCCAAGGATAGAAATCTTAGGCTTAGGCAGTTGAGGTGGATTGACGAAAGGGTAGGTCCAAGGAATGGTAGATTTTTCTTTTGCCTTGTCCTTTTGTGACCTAGTGGTTATATGAATGGCATTGATTTCAAAGATAGGAGGTGAAGGAGATAAAGGGGTTGTAACCTATTGATGAGATGTTGATGGGTTTGAAGAGGTTGGAGGGTTATGAGAAGGAGTCAGGGGTCAGTCGAGAGTGTCCTCAAAGAGAAGAGTGTCTTTCTCCAGATAGCGGTGAATGACAACTTTGAGGGTACATCAAGTCTCGGTATTGTGTCCTGGCGTACGATGGTATAAGCAAATCTTCGTGTTGTCGAACTAGGAGGGCTTAGACTCGAGAGGTTGGAAAGGCCTGATGGGTGGAAGAGTTATGCTAGAAGTCTACAAAAGTTGATGCAAGATCAAAGAGTATGAGCCCAATAAAGGGACCGTGCTCATCGATGTGTGCGATACTGGTGACTTTTGCTTGGGCAGAGTTGGAGGAGGTTTCTGTACCACCTTTTGGGTTGATGGTGCGGCGACAGGCGGAGACGGTACTTTCTTCATGAGAGGTACTGCCCTTTTGGGAGAGGGTAGGCTAGCAATAGGCAAAGGAAGCAAAGGAGGCAACCGGTTTTGATTAGAGGTCGAAGTGGGAAGGAGTCTAGTCAGGGTCGAAGGATGAGGGCCCAAAATGGAGGGCAATGGTGACAGGAGAGGAGGCGTTCACCTCTATGGTTTGGCAATCTTCTTTGATTTGAGTTGAAGACTACTATTGGTCGAAGTCTAGTCTAAGTCCACCTTCACTTGTGGATGAGTGAGGTTAGAGACAGGACGAACGCCGAGTGACTTGATTGGTCTAGACGGGGTAGATGCGGGTTTTGGTTTTGATGCGGTTGATTGTGGTGTAGACGGTCTAGAAGTGGAAGTCTAGTTTTTGTTGAGAGTCTTGGGAGATTCTGCCATGGGAGGATTAGCAGCATGAGATGAGAGGGCATGGGCATGTTGAAGAGCTATGAGACACTCCCACAATCCCTGATGCTCCACTTTCCTAGAAGGGAGAAGTTTGAGTTTCTCCACTAGTCAGGAAAATGGCTGAGAAGATGTGGGATGAGGTTTGGGTTCTTGAGAAGATGTTGACGGTTGTGGGGCTGAAGATGAGACAGGTCTAGTAGCCTCAGCCCCAAGGCATGATGAAGTCGTGATAGGTTCGTCCTTGGTTGGAGATGAAGGAGAGGCAGGTTCTTCCTCAAGTGGAGAAGAAACCAGAGAATGAGGCTCCTCAAGTGGGTAAAGGGTAGGGATGATTGTGCCCTCCACTTTCGATTGAGGAGTAGGAAGGGTCGGGTCCTCCATGGGTAGCAAGAAGGAAGATGGTGAAATCGGTGGTGCTGGTAAGGTCGAGGTGTCCTCCAAGATGAGAGAGGTTGACGGAGAACTAACCGGAGAAAGAGGTTCATCCACATGTGATGGACTGATGGATGGACTCACCTCTTGAGGTTGGTCGGAAATGAAGGGCGAGACTGTATTGACTATTTGAATGTTGTGTTCATGAGTGTTGTCAATCAAGGTCTGGACATTGTTTTGAGTTGGTGGATGATTGGGGAATGGTTGTTTGAAGATGTCGATACCCTGATTAGGTGGTGCATTGGGATTGTTTAGGATGAGATCACCCTTTTCAAGCATGTCTTGGATTATGTTTTTAAGGGTTTTACAGTTGCTCGTGTCATGGCCTTTAACACGGTGGTAGTTGAAAAAGTCATTTTCCCTATACCACGCAGGGATGGCGCATGAGGGATCAAATTGTGGAGGTGGTCAGATCTGGGGGAGATTGAGGACCCCTTGTTTGATGAGTTTTTCCAGCATAGACGTGTATGATTCTCTGAGTGGAGTAAACTGTTGCTATATGTATCTCTACTAAAATTGGCAGGTGGCACTCTAAGATGTGGATGGCTCAGGCTGATTAGTTGAAGGTGAAGAGGAAGAAGATCTAACGACCACAACATTTGCTAAAGCTTTAGATTTAGGATTGGATGAGGAAGGCTTAGAAGAGGGTTCATTGGTCTTGGAGTTGGGATTCTTGCTCTGCAACTTGACTTTATTCTCCTCTATGGCATGTAACTCAAGTTTACGGGCCATCGTGAAGGCTTCGTCAAAAGTGCGGAAGGTCTGAACCCTTAAGGTGGAAGAAATATGTTTGGCGTAGGCTTGGGAGAAAAGTTCAATAAGTTTGGGTTGGGATAAGGAAAAGGAGAGTTGATTGATGAGGCCCCTCCATCGAGCGATGAAATCAGCAATGGATTCATCCTCGAATTGGCGAATAGAATAGAGGTCTGTAATTGAGACCTTCTTGGTGATGTTGATAGAGAAATGATCAAGGAAAAGTTGGGCCAACTGAGTGAACATGAAGAGGGAATGGCTGGCAAGGGAGCTGTACCAGTCAAGCGCAGCACCTGAGAGAGACATAGGAAACGTGCGTAAAAGCAACACATTGTCATGGGCGATAGGTAACAGGCATGTCTGAATGCCCATAAGTGTTATTGTGGGTCTTCCTTGCTTTGAAAATGAGAAAACTTAGGAAGTTCCCACTGGCTGGGATATGGTCTGATCGGGACAGAAGGATGAATGGGCTCATTGCAAATTTGTTCGTATGAGAGAGTATTGTGTGAGCCAGAAACGGAGGTCTCTAGGCTAGACATCTTGTCCATCAACATTTTGATGATATCTACTGACGGATTGGTGGGTGGAGTGCCTCCTAGATTGTAAGGCACTTGAAAGAGGCTGGAAGAGGCATACGATGTAGTTGGTTATACCAGTAAGGGTGCAACATACAGATGACTAGTCATAGGGATATAAGAGGAGACTAAGGATGGTTGGGTAGAAGGCATGGCTAGGTTTGATGTTGTCACGGGAGGTTGGTTAGTGGTAACATCGGCCAATGGATAGGTAGCCACCCTAGTGTTGATAGGAGCAAGGGTAGGTGGAATAGAGACGACCAGATTCTGAAAGGGGGTAGAGAGCGGTTGAGTGGGCTGAGGTTGATAGGGGGCCGAAACCTCGATGGAAGTGGGCCCAACGATGGAGGGAGAGGCCACACTTGGATGGTTGGTCAAAGGCTGGTCATTGGTCGAGGCAATATCCTAGGTGTCTAAGGGTTGAACTACGGATGTCGTTGATACAGCCGCAGTTTCGAGAAGAGAGGTTGGCATTTCGTACATTGGATTGCCCAAGGAGTCTCGTGTTTGGCTATTCACGAGATATTGCTGCAAGGCTTTGATGTTGAGGTATAAGAATCATGCAAAATCTTGGTCCCCTTCTGGGACAATAGGAGTTTGGGTCGGGGATGGTCTAGTAGGAGTTCTTTCAGTCTCCGAGTTGAACTCCATTTTAGGGTTGGTTATGGATGGGGTAGACGGAAGTGGATGATGCCTCGCGTTATCGACTAGAGCCTTGGCTTGGCTACGAGTCAGAACCATTAAAGGCAAGAAAGAACATCCCAACAAGCTCAAACAAGCAGATAAGAATAGAAAATATGAAGAACACAAGCAGATCCTAAAACCCTAGGAGTAAATTATTAGGATTATAGTGGCTTATGCCTTAGAATATGTGTAGAGGAAGATTGGCTTTTGAGTCGGGTCCTAGAAGAAGTAGTCTATGGATGGTTTCGGGTTAGTTATGGTGCTCAAGAAGTCTGTGTTAGGTTTTGTACAAGGCCTGGTGCTAAGGAGCAAGCTCCCCTCACTTCATGAGTCTAGTGATAAACTGGGCCCGCTTAGCCAAAATATACTTCGCCTAGAGATTATACTCTGCCAGAGAACGGAGTGGGATTTTCCCTTGGTGATGAAATCCAAGTAAGATCGCCGGGATGGGTAAGGTATCCACTGGGGGATGAATTCCCAGTCGGGCCTTGTCTCAAGTAAGTTAAGATGTTTGTTTTGTGCAAGTGGTTTGGTCGTGTAACATCAAGTGGACTAGATTAATTCAATATGTGGTTATTAATTACTAAGTGTGATCTAAGAAATGCAAGCAAGTAGAAATGAATGCAAAGTTTTTTAATGTCCCAAGTCAAAATGTTTGTTCGTATGAAGACGAATGGAGAAAGAGTCGAAAAATATGAGTTTTGACTAGTCTAGAAGTGCAAGAAAGAAAAGAAAAGTTCTTTTTATTCCTGCTTATGATGTCATTTAGAAGAGACAAAAGAGGTGAAAAGGAAGGAACCTAATGCACCTATATGAACAAAAGAAAGAAAGAACCCAAGGAAGGCCCTAGGGTCCCACTGGGCGTGCCAGAATGTTTCTACGCTAGATCGCTTTCTACATTCAAAGAAGAAAATGAGAAACTAAAAGAATGGTCAAGGTTAGATGTACCTGGATATGGTCGTGCACACTGAAATCAGACATTGGAAGGTACTCCTCTTTGGCTATGGAGGAATGACACCTGCAAAGAAGAAAAGACTGAAACACGAAAAACGTTAGATGAGGAGATGGTGGGCTGTCAAGCAAATGCTTGATCCCTGAAGTACGAAGACTTCCTTAAGGGATATCAACCCACTGATTAAAAATAGAATATTGGATAGAAAAAGAAATAATGAAAGATAGAATGAAAGAAATAAAGACAAAAACAAAAATGCGTACCTGATATGTAGCAAATTGCTCTGCACAGTCACCGATGTCGGTCTCTGTGCCGACGTCAGTCAGGGAAGGGTGCCGACATCGGTTAAAGTGCCGGTGTCAGTCGGGGTAATGACCAGCGTCGGTCGAGGCAACAGTTTTGGACAGGGTCTGGATAGGGTCTTAGGATTTGCAGAAAGGTCAGATGTTTTTGTCTGAGGGTTCGAGAAGCCAGTTTAGGAGTCAGAGGGATTTGTTTGAGGGTTTGTACAGGGATCTGGGCAGAGTTATAGACTATATTTTTAGACAGGGTGGATAGAGGTGATACGGGTGGAAATAAGGTCAGGGTTATGGTCTAACTAAGTCGGGGTGGTAATGTCAATTAAAAACAATAACCAAGAACAAAATAAAAACACAGAGCAAAGCTTACATGTTATATGCTGAAGATAAAAGTCAAAGACATGATTGATGTTGTTTCTGTGTTGAAGAAGTTTGATGTAGCAGATCGATGCAGAGTCCTTGTACCAGAGAGAGAGAACACGAGAGATGATTGTAGATGACTGGATGCTAGAAAATTAGTGATCATTACTACGGGGTTGGCTGACGGGTGTGGTGTTTGGATCCAAGAAACGTTTTGATGCCGCAGGTCTGTTAACCGGTTGCCAAACTGATTGGAAACTGAATAATGAATAACGGATTGTGAAATGAATTAATGGACACATTTTGAGGTTGATCGATGCTGGCAGGACTGCCGATGTCGGCCGAAAAGGTGACCGACGTCAGTGATGTCGATCGAGTAGTGATTGGTGTCGGCAGATGCAGAATGGGGACAGAGGCTAATTTTAGTCTTCTACTCATTCTTACATGCTGCCAGGGTCAAGGCTTGTGGGAAAATGGTCGACAGGGGTTAAGGGGAGGACGACAAGGGTTAGACACAATTATGGTGTCTATAGTATGTATGTATGTATATTAATTTATTATTATCCATTGGGTTCTACCAAGGGTAGAACCATTGAGCTTCACCACCAGCTGAGCCATTTAGCTTTGTCACCTGGTAGAGTTGAGGGTAAAGTCATCAAGCTTTGCCATTGATGGAGCCATTTAGATCTACTAATCGGTATAGATGCATGATAGATCCATTTGGTAGAGTCATTTGGTAGAGCCATTTAGCTCCACCATTTAGTGGAGGCATTGGGCTCTACCATTTGGTTGGGTTGTTATGCAGGTGATAATAGTATTTTCAAATGAGTTATAGGTGTGATTTCTCTACTACAAATTTTATACCCTTATGCGTTAGGTCTTAGGCTTTAATGCTCCATAATCTCTTCGAAGCATATGGGCTCACCAAAAAATTCATTAAAAAATATAGAACCTTAGGTGACATAAAGATTGAACTATTGCATGAATTCAATCTTTATGTCCCCAAGGGTTTCATCTTTTTTAATGTGGGCCATGTTTTGGATAGTTTGTATGTTTTCATATGCATTCTAAAGCTATCCAAATTTTAATGGATCCATGACATGGTTGCTAGAGATAGTTTCACCAGTTCTTGATTTAAAGGTGCACATGTTGGGTTTTATTTGTACATTTAATGCTTATCTTTCAAGGTTTGAAATTCTAGTTTCTTTATTCTTTTCTTGATTTAGTAGCATCATTTAGTACTATCATTCGATACTACCATTCGACTATGTCATTCAACCATATCATTTGGCATGGTCATTCAATTATGCCATTCAGTTGATCAGGTTTTATAAATGTTTTATTGTTTGATAATAGGATCAAGAGATATATATGTGGTGAATTAAACTATTTTTGAAGATAATGTCATAAAGGGTTGGCAAGGCAACCCCCAAAATAATATATATCCCTAAAATTTTAATGACCTGATCCCATCTACTGACCCTAAAAAATCACCAAAACCAAAATCTAAAAATTAGAATATTCATTAATTAATGAATATTTTCCACTAAAAAAAGCCTGCTTGGACCATTCTAGTGAGTCTCTCTGTTTAGATATCTAGGGTTTTCCTTCATCCTTTCTAGGGTTATCATAGCAACTTATGTGTTTAACTAGCTAGAATAATCCCATTATCCTTTCTTATTTCCTTTCTCATTTTTCCCTTCTCCCCAATATTATTTATATGTTTTTAGTTTAAAAGTATGAAACCCCCAATATAAAACATTTTTGTTTTAAATAACTGTGAATATATTTTACCCTATTTTTCCTTTTTTTTTAGATTTCAATAAAGGTAGCTCCACCTGATAATAAGAGAGGTAATTTATTCATGTTTTGTCAATTAATGTGAGGACTCAGTTCCTACATTATTGACTAAAAGTAATCAATTTGTCCCCCTAACAAATTTTTAAGGCAAAAATACCCACCTTTGGTAATACATCACCTCTTTGTGTATCTACATGCTAAACAATCAAATAGAAGCTATGAATAATACATCTAAGTATTTTTATCCTGGTAAAAAAAAGAATTATAAAAACTATTGGGAGCATGTTTCATTATAATTCTTGATTAATCATAATGGAACTCAAATATTATTCTAGTAAGAAATAAACCATAGGTAATTTCCTTGTGTATAGATTTCAGAGATATCAACAAAGTGTGCCCTAAGGATAACTTCCCCTTGATGAACATAGACATAGTAGACTCAATGGTAGGATATAATATTTTTTCCCTCATGGATGTCTTTTTGGGATATAATAAGATAAATATTTCACCTGAAGACAAGAAAAAAATAACATTCACCACTCCATGGGGAAAGTTTTGTTATCAATTCATTCCATTTGGCTTGAAGAATGCATATGTATCTTACCAACATTCCATGACTGTCATCTTCCATGACATGATGAATGATATTATTGAGGACTATGTGGATTAGATCTTATTTAATTAAAATACACATGTAGGACACCCAAAATTTATATGAAGAATATTTGAGAGGCATCGTGAATGAAAGGTACATCTCAATCCTAAGTAGTGTGTCATTGGCATCACTTCTAGAGAATTACTAGTGTTTATTATAATACACAAAGGCATAAAATTTTATCCTAAAATGGTTATATGTATTATGTAAATTCCTCCTCCCTTTAATCTAAAGTAGCTTCATAGTTTGTAGGCCAAGATCTAGTCTATCTATCTATTTATTTCACCATTGGTAGATATTTGTCATCCTTTTACTCACTTTTTGAAGGAAGGTGTCATATTTTAGTTGGGTATAAGTTGTTAATAACATTTTTAATAATTGAAGACCTATTTAGATAATCTTATAGTATTGACCCCACCTACACTAGGTTGCCCATTTCTCCTTTACATTGATAACAAAACATGCATTTGGGGAGCTTTTGGCTCAGCATGATAAACAGGGCAAGGAACACACAATTTACTATTTGAGTAGGACACTTGTAGCTTATGAACATAATTATTAACCAATTAGAAAATATTTTTTAGTAATGATGTTTGATTCCCAAAAAATTATTTCACTACATGTTAAATAACAAGACCATTGTTATATATAAATTCATCCCCTCAAATATTTATTATCCAAGGAAACTCTGATATGTCACATGGCCAAGTGGGTAATATTTCTAAGTGAATTTGATGTTGAGTATTATAATCAAAAAATCATTAAGGGTTAAATCATTACGGATCAAAATTTTGAAGTTCATTTATTCAATACCAATCCCCTCATCTTTGATTTCCTAGATGAGTCAATCTTGACCCTAGAAGAAGCACCTATTGAATCCAAATAATGGAAACTATACGTTGATGGTTCATTCACATCTCATGGATGTGAATTAGGTGTTTTGTTCATCATAACACAAGGAGATATCATTAACAAGGCATTTTACATTGGTTTTCACTATACAAACTATATGGCCAAGTATGAGGCACTCATTACATGACTT